>JAAXYX010001263.1:0-24709 GCA_036851915.1 Ptenothrix huangshanensis | reverse complement strand
CCTAGGTATGCACATATACATAGATACATACTAATACTATGCTAACACTTTCGGCTCAAAAGCTGTTGCCCGAAGCTTCCTGTCCTGGCCACTGCCACCGAATCATTCTTCTCGAGCCACTTGCTCCAGCCGTCTGTAGCCCAACACTATGCGTTGGTGTTCGCGTGCAAATCTTATCAAAAAGACCGACGGACCGGAACATAAAATATAAATAATTGTATTTATACATAAAATACATTTGATATAAAAATCTGGTTGTTCTCTCTAGCAACACAACACTTCATGAAAGGATTAAATAGACAGCGTCAACCTTGCACTTTGATTTCTAATTCTTAGAGACAGGGTCTGAGTCACATTCAATGTCTAATCCAAGTAGCTGAAACTAGTTAAGTTACGCTCGCTACTAATTCGATCATATTTTGACTTGGTAAGTCCTACACAATGACTCATACCAAGTCAAGTCGAACCAATACCCAAAACTTGCATCAATATATTTCGACATAATGTACCATCATCACCATTTCTGTAGGACAGAATGCTAGTAGCAATAGCTTCTGGAGCCATCGACGGTACACACGACAGAACGGATAAGTAAATTTGGTTCGATAGCTTAGAATACACAACACACTTCCATATTAGCTGAAGGCAAATTTTATATAGTATACAAAATATAGTATCAAAACCAGTCCTTGTACAATCTTCCCGTTACCATTCTTTGTTCTGTTCATGTTATAATAGCACTTTCTTCCATGCTTCATGTTTCTTTTAGATAGAACCAAAGTCGATTCGAACAGAAGAGCTCCGAACAGAAGAGAAGAGAATAGAGTAGAGCAGAACAGTCGTTGCTCCTTAGTTTACACACGACCCTGTGCCTCTACTCCTTGCTCTAGTATACAGTAGCTCTTAAAGTTGTTAGTACTGTGTTGACTGTCCATGTAAATATACGTCCCTACCCACCTATGTATTCTGCCTCCTACTTCACAGCATGCCTTTTAGTCAAAATGGAAACAAAACGTAAATATAATTTGCATACCTACATACACAAAACTAGGCAGATCTGGCTTTTCTTCATCAACCAACAAAGGCCCTACCAACCACAGGCTTTCCTTGCATTCAAATTTAACTCTCCAGCCTGCTAATAAATGCAAAACGGATACATATGCACGTAGACACTTGAACCATTCTCCCTTCTCTCTTGACTCCGTGAACCTCTGGGAATTCGAGCTGGATTGTATCATCAAGTACATACCACAGCAAAGCGTAGCCTAGCCTAGCATGCCATATTATAACATGAGCGAACACAGAGCGACAGATAGAATGAAATCTAATGGAATGTACAAAACGGCATGGTTGGATAATAGAGTTCCTTCCTGGCACAAGATTTTCATTTCAGTCTATTCATTTATGCGCACACTGTGTGAGAGTGAGGCACAGCTACCCTAATACACTGCGTAGATATATACCTCATCTAAATTTGACTTGTAGAGCATTCGTACCTTCATGTGCATATTAGATTTCCTACACATATCAGCCTTATTAAACCCTTTCGCCTCTTACCTTCTTTCATGCCGTTGGCTTGGGCCTACGCTGCCTTTTACATGTAAAGAAGGATAAGGATAATAACATAGGTACATATCATAGGACTAGCACCAGTACTCACAGCTTTAATGTTAAATGCTATTGTTAGTACCAACCGAGCTTCTTGAATATGCATTTAGGGTTATTATTGGTTATGTACTCAGTGCAACATAAATGTTCAATCAACCTACACCCAAAACATTGTAGCTCTCCACAGGACGGTGTACTCTATACCATATTGATTTCACATGTAGTAAATTCCACGCTAGTCAATACGCTAATAGTTAACAGTAGCGAGTGAATCAACCTACTCCTACTACCTACACTACTGTTGATATGACTATTAATATCTGGCATACACACAAATATGTATGCACATCAAGGAAGGCGAACAGAAGAAGGCAGGAGTGAAAGAGGTGAAGCTTAACTGACTCCACTAAAAGAGTGTATTATGATCAACATTCATCAATTTCATCCGTTCGTCCTCCTTAACACCTCAAATACTTAGTTCAAAAACTTTGCCTACATTTAAATTGCCGGCTATGGTAATCACATCGTATGGTAAGCCAACACTAAGGTTTGGCATGGAACAGAATAGAATCAACTAGATATTCCCTGGAAGGAGATGGGAAATGGAGACTCACGCACCAAAATACATGCATAATCCACACGCACTTTTGCTATTACTAAACTATGATGAACTCCGCACCAGCAAGAGCAAGTTCATTGACAGCGATCATTTAAATATGATGACGAACGGACATAATAGAATCTCTCTAACAGGCAGATCTGCCGTAGAAGACCACAGAACAAAACACCAACAGCAACAACCGACGAAAGGAGACGTGAACCTCCTAAACACATGCCGTCACTAATACTAATCCCGTTGAAAACAACGAAGGAAAAATACAATGTAAGGTAACACACAAAAGAAAGAGCGAGAGAGGAAAAGAAGAAAAGAGGGAGAGTGTGAGAGACGGACTGAGTGACTGCTACCCTTCCTCCTTCCTTCAACATCCTTATCCGTAGCCCAATCCACAGGATAGTATACCTTCATAAAAGGTGAGCCTGATTGCGAGTGTGAATATATGGCAGTGGATGTAGATGCAGATGCGAATGTTACGAGAGGAAGGAGGCGGATAAGAAAAGGAGCGGCAGGAGCAGTAAGAGAGACGCAGGTGACTTGAACCCGATTATCTCTTTAGATATTGATAAATGTACGAATATGTATGCAAAAGTGGGCACAAGCTTATTATCCGTGAATTTATACGGTGAGAGGTAATCAGAATGGAAACCAGAATGCCATACCCGAACGATCCTCTATGGATATTTTATGCACGTCAGCGTAAGCACCTTCCCAGATCATATTTAATATTTACATATATCTTGCCCTGCCGATCATTATGATATACCACCCATATATTATATTATATCAGCCATATATCATAATTACTACCTAGGTATATGGAGAATGATATTCGAAAACAAACCCGGGGCTTGGAGTTGAACGTGAAGGTGAATTTGAGTGTATGTAGGTAAATAATTACTTACATGTGTTAGCTATTAGTAAGACCAGCCTCGTTGTACCCACCAACCAAGACCCAGACGATGCTAGAAGACTTATTCCATCCATATTCATATTCTCTTATCCATTCCATATAAGTGTTCAAGCACAGAAAGGATCGTAATAAAAAAACAAAAGCGAAGAAAAAAAAGTGGCGTGTGTGTAGGTGTGCACGTTTTGACTCCTAGACAGATTTTTTATTGTTATGATTTTTTTGCCTTAGTGGAAAGAATTACTTATAGCTACTTCCCAATGCAGAGCATGTAGTTACATTGTATATGCACGGAAAGTAATGCAAAATTTTGCATTAAAAAAATATTGCTAGGGCAATATCACTACCCGGAGCAAGATATATAGGGATCCACGAGTACTTGCGTTCTGTAAGTCTCCAAGTTACAAAATAAACCTGGATAAACTAAACGAGAACCAGCTGGAGGAAGTGTACGAGAGCTGCCATTCCATTCCATTGCAAGTGGAACCAAAAACAGGAAGACAAATGATATCCACAACTTCACAAATACACAAAAACGAATACCCACATACGTATGTATTGTGAAAAAGCCATATCAAAGGAAGAAATGCTTTCTAGGATGAAGACGTTGTTACTCTGGCTTGGCTTCTCTCGCCTATGCATTGCCACAATGCATTCTCTCTCTCTCCTCTCTCTCTCTCTTTCCCTCTTCGTCGACAACGTCGTGTGAATAAATGTATACTGAAACAAAAACGGTTTTTGCATAATTCACAGATTTCGGGCGGCCTATAGAAGGGGAAGCAATCAATCTTCATAAATCACGGAATAGAAGGAGGCAAGTGTAACCTATGACTCTCTGTATACCTCAGCGTCATGTCGTAGTTTCTCCATTCGTGTGTAAACTTCACATACATTCATCTATTTCTCTCCCTTCGAGACTCATATTCCTTACCCTGTCCATACATACACCGACACACACGGAAGATAATCCATATATTCTTTCCCCGTACATATCATGTTCAGCAGTTCAGTGTTCAGTTCAGCACAACACTACATGTTAATAAGAATATACCGATATTGGAGCCTATAAAGTTGTATTTGAACCGTGGCAAAATCAACGGACCAATCTCTTAATATTTTGCTTTTAAAAATTCCCCAATACTGCAGTTCCCCTTTCCTCGTAGAGGAGTATCACAAGTAGTACACTTACTCCCTGTCCCTACCACATTTTCCTACGTACGCCTTACAAACTGCTCGCGTATTTAGAGTTAATAGTCATGACATAATGTAACATCCAACAAATAGCGATTTAGTCATTAGTTTACGTACATCATTGCATAACACGGGTATTCCATACTATTCTGTACCACACCATACTATGTACATATTACTGCTCAGTGCCACACCACACATCACACGACATCAGGAACATAGCTATATGAGCTACTACCTACCAGCTCTGCACTGGAAAGAATTATTGACTTTGGCTTTTTGAGAGACAGAAACTCGTTTCGTTTTCGTTTTTCGTTTTACTTTCCAATGGCGAAACTATAAACTAGAGGACTTCAAACAGCTCAAGTACAACCACCAAAAGAATAACATAGCACCGAGTGGAACATGAAAGTAATGTAATGCAATGTGATGCAATATTCTATGCCATGGAGTTCGTCAATCCTAAGTTCATTGCATTGCACTGCATTGCATTGCCATGGCCCCGGCACTGCCACTGCCATATCATACCAAGTTAGGAGTTGTTGGACGCAAGCCATATTCCTTCTATATATTACTAACCAAAATTTTCACCACCGACAAATATTCCTTGCGATTATCATGTAGACGAAGTGACGAACTGACTGCAGAGAACAAAGCAAGTGAGTCAACGTCATTTTAGCATGTATCTACGTGGTGGTGTGTGCTCTAGGTCTTGGTCTTGGACTTGCTTTTGCTTTTGCTTTTGGCTCTGGCTTCCAACTCTGCATCACAAAATGCAACACTAACACTAACACCAACATACACAAGAATCTGGAAGAACCCATTTATAACAGTACATGTGCATCTGAATTATGTACACACGCAAAGTACAGGAGGTCTTTTGTTTCTATTCATGACTGTCTACATATAAAGCTGTGCAGAGTCCAACGAGTTCCAGCGACCCAGGGCCAGCACATTATAATATTATACATTTATATAAAACTACCATGTCCGAAAAATACTCCCACACCCGTGCCAACTGGCAACACTATAACACGTGCTAGCATTCACGCACAGAATAACTCAGGGAGACCCGTCTTTTAGATTCGGATTTCATTGTTTTGTCTTGTCGTTTCCCCTTCCACCTCCACTTTATTTCACTTCTAGTATATGCAGCTGTTTAGATGGCTATAAATGTAACAAACCCTATGTTGGTAGGACAAACATACATGGGTATAGGAAATTAGAAAGCATGTACCCCACATACAGGCCTTCCTTTGACTGTGCCTTTCCTTTACAGTATCCCGATTCCGATTCCGACGCAAGTGCCCATTTGTGATTAAAAATCGGCGATTATTTTCATCATGCCGATGCCGATAGTAAATGGATTAAATGTGTATATGCAAACCCAGTATATACGGACCTACCTCCGCCACTGCCAACTGCCACTGCCTGTACAAAACCATGTATGCGGTAGAATGGTAATTGTACCGTAGTGAGAGCTTCAACTATATAATTTGTTTAAATGACATGTTTTTGCCAAGTTAGAACACAAGGGGAATGGAACTGATGCCAATGTGACTTAACTTCTAACTGCTTCGGAGACATTGACATGAACTCTGAAAATGCACCAACTTAAATATGCAACCAAAACCAACAAACTCAACCAACAACCATGTAACGCAATGCCATGCCTAGCCTTGACTTGCCACGCCACGCCACGCCATGCCACAGCACACCCTATCATACCGTGATATCAAATAGTCAACCAAAGCCTAGAAGCCAGTAAATATCTAATAAGGACCATATGTGTGAGTGAAATTTCCATTAACCTCTTATCTCTTTCCTTTTAATATCCAACAGTTAGTTCCCCGAGACCAGATAGCACATTGTGATTGCAACATTTCCACACAGCACCTCGTCCGCATATTGTTATGGGCCACTCTAATGATCCCAAATTTCCTGCTGATTTCATGCAGTAAAGGAGAACTCGATACAATAAATGACTCCCCGAAATATATATTTCTAACGAGGGAAAATATGCAGTGTGGAAGAACATATACATATTAAATCCATACTCCTTTATGTACTTTCCCCACATAGCATTCCATGCACAAGCACAGCCAAACCAACACACTGCACACTATCCATAGATAAAGCTATCAAGGCAACCAAGACCAACAACGGCAGGAGCAGCAGCAACAGAAACCAACTACTTATGCACTCCTTCAACCCATTTCCCTTCCTTCCAAAACAAATTATCATTGAGAAATACATGGATCGGTACTTTAAAAACCTAAACCAGAGTTAGTGGCTCCACCAACATTAATATTAGCAGCCCTCAACTCTAGTACCCAGGCGTTTATCGCATTCACTCTGCAAGAGAAAATACAATCAAATCGAATTACGTCATATTGATACTAAAATTCCAAGCAGAGTCCAATCCAAGTCATAGTGAAAAAGCCTAGGCTAGAGCCACAACCGACTCCAAAGCCAAAGTCAACCTCAGAGTATCAGCACCATATCAGCATATATATTATCGATATGTAATTACCCACACACAACATACATACAGAAACATACAAAGGCATAAATATCTGTACGAAGGAAATGTAATTTCATTTTCACTTATGTACCGAAAACAGCTCTCGTTTTCGTACGTACGATTAGTTCCGTCGGCTGAGTTAAATCTAACGCTGACGCTGATAATCGTTAGACTTTCGTTGTAGCCATAGTTCGTCGTTAGTGTTAGTTCTTCTTGGGAATTTCTCACAAGTCTCCACAGCTAGTTGCTACGTCGCTAGAGTAGACAGCCAGCCGTCGAGTTCTGGATTGGACGGGGCGTAAAAATTAAATCGCAATTATGTACACGTACGGAATAGACATGGAGATGGAGAAACAGATTTTAACAGCAACACATATCCAGTATCAATGAACCCAGCAATTATTGTGCTTAAGACTACAGTCATCTTTTGTATCGAATCGTCTCGGTCTCGGCTTTTCGTCTTCGAGACCCACGATTAGCTTCACTTTTATCCCTATCACTATTCACTCTTATAATACTTACTACTATGGGCTAATTCGGGTCGTAAATTAAGAACACGACCTCATCTAGAATCGTCAGTAGCAGCAGCAGAAGCAGCAGCAGCAGTCGTGTAGCAGCAGGAGCAGTATCACATGTGTCTACACTTATGAAATCTCCTCAATCGTCCTTTTACCCTTCCGCTACTTACTCTATGTCCCCGACACGACTTGCAACCAGAGAATCCTCGGAGAACAAAATGAGAAACTTGAGTAGCAAGAAGAATCCATGAAAAATACTCAAATACATACCAATATAAATACAAGAGAGACACTGCATATTTTTCCTTTTCTCTTTCACATACGCAACCCCATTCTTGTTCTTGAAACTCATTCCCACTTTCCTCCGTCCTAATCGTTTTCCTATATGGGCTACTTGCTCCCCCTGCTTTCACTAGCTCATCGGAATAATGCGATGCAATCCTTCCAATCCTACTCCATCTCATCATGTCAATATCGATTTGGATCCAACACCATCACCGCCACCACTGCCGCTACCACCATCGTCAGCCAGTAGGCAGTATAGAGAACAGAACATAACAGACCTGCAGTCCCTACTGCTACTACAAGACTAGCAAGTAGCGTTAGCAATGCAAAGCAATGATGCTCGCTTCGTGTATATAGAGTACTCATCCAGGTTTTCCCTTTTAGATATGTTCCTCACCGTCTTCCTTTTTTCTACCTTTTTTTCATCTGGAAGAATACACTGATCTACCTTGAGCGTCTCAAGTCCCATTTTTCCCATTTATTTTCCCCTTTGCATTTTCCACACACTTGCTAGTTGCTCCTATCCACAATTTTCTGATATTCAGAGTTCGTACTCTTCGGGAAACTATGAAACTATCGAATCGAACTTTCCAACAGACAATTGCTCTGCGAGGAAGCTAGGGTAAGGCATCGACACTACTCTGGAGCTACAACAGTTTTTTTCCCTTGTAGTAATACTAGTACCGACAGCATAGCATAGTTACCCACAAGAGCTTTCCAATGTTCACTCTCTCTCTCTCATTCTCTCTCTCTTTCCCTCTCTCCTTCCCTCTCTTTCTATGCATACACTCATCCGAATTCGAATTCGAACCCGAATCGTCTGTCTCTGTATGTCTGTGCTCGAAAGCAAAACCAACTCGTCATAAATGCTTGCTTGCTTTCGTCGTTCGTTCACTCGTTCATCCGTTCGCATTGCAGTCTTATATTTAGCGCTTTAAGATAAAAACTTTCTTCGCTTGTCGGTTTCTGTCGACGATTAATGCCTCCCCTTTCGTTCCCAATTTTTTATGTGGGTCTGCCCGTTCCATGGGTTCCATGCGTTCACTTCTAGACCCATCACATTCAATACCACTTTCCGAGGATTGGATTCAGATTCCGCACTTATTTCTCAACCTCAATATTTCACTGAGCAAGCACTGGAAATGGGAAGTCTAAGCTAAGTAATGTATGTTAGATTCGAGACTTTTGCATATATTAACCATTCTGACATGTTATCATATCATATCATATCATAATCTTCCTACAGATATGGCTCACGTTTTAGGTGGGTAGGTGTAGAGGCTGGAGGTATATCGGATTCAATCTCACTCCAAGACCATCTTACTCTCTCTCGCTCTCTCTCTCTCCAGACACGTACAATAACAAACATATCAAAAATTTAAATCCTGGAGTTAGCAATCTTTCAAATTCATGATATCAACTAATCTCGGACATATATCCAAAGCCAGACCCAGAGCGAAAGCCAGTATTTAAGAGTTTACGGTATGTAGGTACTTGTAGCTTCGCCTTAGTCTTAAACCAAGCTTCGATAATACTGAGCCATATCATATCATCGATCTAGCGTAAGTACTTGGAGTATAAAGCGGAAGCATGTATACTCAACTTTACATCAACATCAACACAGAGATTTGCTTTTCTATTCTCTACGTAGGTACCTTCCACTCTGAGAATAGCTCGTCAGAGGAAAGCATTTTTAGGAATTCGAGAAAAATGTGGAGGTATCCAAATATAGGTATACACGTGGATACTCACACAACGTAGACACGACACGACCAATCCGAATCCGAATCCAAATCAGAAAAAAAGTGAAATCTATGCAGTGGTAGTAGAAGTAGAAAGTAGGAAAGTCAAAGTGAGCCGGTTTGCATTTCCATTCCATTCCTTCTCTTTAATATCATGAAAGTACCTAGGTAGTCTGTCTGTCTGTGTCTGTCTAAACCCATGTTCGAACCACACACTGCACACTAAGCCATGATGTTTTAATACTTTACTACTAGCCGGTAAAAGGCAATGCAATGTACTGCAAGCCGAGGCGAGGCAAGCCAAGCCAATGTATGGCATGACATGGTATAGTATGGCCTGGCACCGCACGGCAAGGATAAGGATAGAGAGAAAATTCGAATGACGATTTCCACAGGACGAGAGAGTAAAGAAGACGAAGAAAAAAACAACCTCAAAATGAAAATTTTACCAAGTGAGATCATCTCGGTTGGGTGGGTCTCTCTTGCTGTCTTGATATTCCCTTGCTTGCATGCTTACTTGCCATTCCTATTCGGATTGGGATTCCTACAACCATTCCTGCATTACTACGAGTACTTCGACTATGTACTACCACGACTACTCCTTCCATTTTCCAGAAACGGAGCTTTCTTTTTTTCTTCATGTGGAATCATGATATTGAGTTCACACATGTGTGAAGAAATCCGTACATTTGTGGCAAATCATGAGTTCCAGTTCCAGTCTCAGTTCCAGTCTCACTCTTTACCCAAATGTCCATAGGTTTTAAGAAAAACTACAAAGTACCGCGACTCCTGGAAACTCAAACTCGTACACGCTATCAAACATGCCGACGAGGACGAGGACGAAGACGAGAACGAGCACGAAGAACCAATGCTGGCTCCCTTACGATACGATGCTCGTAGTTATTGTAGTTGAAAAAATGCATCTTTTAAGCCATCGACATAAAAGTGTACATACCTACACTGTATCATTTAGTTTAAGAATTTCGATTTGAATTTCAATTCATATTCACTGCACAGACTGCATACTACCGAATCTAGTGTGTTGTGACTGTAGCCTGTATCCTTTAAGGGAAAATTCCAAACCAAAGTACCTACGCCGTTGGTGAATTTCAAATGCGAATTCGTTTTTATATACAAGAATAACAACAAAGAAATAAGAAAGTATGTTATGGCATGGTATGGTACGTAGAATCTTAAAAGAAGTGGAATACATAAATGGTCCGTTTATTTCAACTAAAATTCCAAACATTACCGGGTAAAAGGCGAAACTGTCCGGAAAAGGAACTCGTAGTAACCATTGATAATAACACGAACTCAAAGCAACTACAACTTAAAAGGTAGACATGTATACGCGTACTCTAGATACGCTTTTATAGTAGAATGTATTACCCCAGACGATAAAGTAATGCAAAAGCATTTGGTTTTTTCGGTGCTCTGTGCTTCAGCAATTTCTAGTTTTCTCTTCTCCCCTTGTTAAATAAATGGTGAAGACCACCAAATGAAATGAGAAGCACCCGAGGACTAATAACATATACGAGCGGAGCGTAGGTACCTACCTACATTCGTACTCCTACTCATCTTGTAGAGTTGCTGCCGCTCTTGCTCCTATGCCCCTTGCCCATACACATGCACCTGCCGCCACTACCACCACCATACATGCATACAATCATATTATCCTACTATACGTACATACATATCGACGATGTTTCCAATTCCAAGGATTGTGTAAGACTATTTGGCTGCTGCGAACCAAGAAGAACACAGAACAGAACGAATCAGACTGGAGCATAACATAACATCACATCACATAACATAACATAAACATACTACACCTTAAGTGAGTGAGCAAATCTACGACCATGTAGCCGCATCTGTACTCGGACATGGTTACGAGCACAAAAATAAAGGCGCATATAGGTAAGCACCTTCTGTAGAAATACTACAATCCAGGTTTCTAACTATAGCCTATAGATATATGCACAGATACAAAGTTACCATGCCATGCGATGCCACGCCAGTTGATCTCTCTCTGTTCTACCTTCATCCCAGAACTCAGGCATGATAACGTAAGGTAAAGACTGCTGAGTTGAGAAGTTCTCCAGAAGTAGGGTGGAAAGGGAAAAGCCCACAATTTATTATTTTGGTCTGTCTTACTTTCGCTGTGCCAATCCATCTTTTGCGAGCATCATGCCGCACAATGCCACACAACATATCATACCCTATATAGACTACACTAAATACTACACCACGACACTATATATCTAGAATGCATACATATGGACGATTCCAACTCCAACGCTCAAATTAAACTATATCAGATACATCCATCCAGCAGATCCTAAGATCTAGATCCAGTAAACCTAAGTACCACCACCAACCTTCCAAAGGTTTTATTAGTACCATCGCATCACATCCAAAATTACATACTTGCAAGAAGTTACAAGACACAAACAATAGCAAAGATGGCAATGGCACCGTATGTATAAATGCTCGGATTCTATATTTAACAGAAGTATATTTTATCCTTGACTCTGCTGTGCTGTGACTCCCGTTCTGGTTCTGGTTTCTTACAGCCTTCATGCTGCTGCCGGGTGGGACTAAAGCCCCCATTTGTGGCAGTGTTAGTGGCGAAAGTCAGATGCGACTCCAATGCCCACTAAGTCTTCCATTTCATTTTCCATTGCTTTACGTCCTTTATATCTCATCCCATCCCAGCCGAGGTCGGCTAAGGAAAATCTAAGCTTTTCCCCACTTACACCATTTCATTCTCATCCTTTTCCATATGGATCCGTCCTCTCCAATCATTTCTCTCATTTTCCATCTTCATACCACACCAGAAAGTAGTATCCTATCCCTTGTATGTGCAATCGTCTCAGAGCTAAGGACTACGGATGTACGGATCTTGTGTCCTTGTCCGGAACGTTTTATCCGTGCAACTTAGAAAGCTAGGTTCATGCAGCGTGGAGAGACAGTACGCGAGATAGTATTAGTGTTTTGCCCCCAACTAGCAAACTACTGCAGTAGATCTACCAGCCAAAGCCAACTAGCAACCACCCACCCCGCCAACCAGCCAGCAAACAGAATATAAAGAGGAAGAAGAAGCTCTTATAATTAATCCAAGAGTGAAAAATGGAAACTTTTAACATGAGCATCGCAAAGGGAAATATCACCGGATTAAAAGTTACGTCTCATACCAAGATTTATCTCTAAACATGAAGGGGATCCCAGTCCTCTTCCTTCCTTTTCTCCACTCTTTCTTGGATGAAATGACTCTAATCATATCTTGTAATGAATGGCTTGGCTCGCTCCGGCTCATGTCTTCACATTTCTCTTTCTCAATTACAGATACGTACCTACTTGCTACTTACAAACAGAACCAAACTCGAACGAGGACGAGAACGAGAATCAGAATGGGAACACTGTGCACTGCCGAGGCCGAGCTGTAGCCAGCAATGGTCCTAGTAATTTAGCGAATTTAGACTTGTAACCTGCGGACTAAGGAAAACACCTCTTTCGTCTTTTCAAGGCACGGCATGGCATGGCATGGTCCTCAGTCATCCCTCTGTCTATACAAGTCCTCACGCTCATCATATTATTAAAGTTCTTTCTTCTCAGTCTCAGTTTCCTTCTCCTCTATTTTCTATCCACTCCCATTCCATTCCACCGTCCCTTTCTTTTCTATTCTTTTCTATTCTTTCAAACTCCAGCAACTTTTCAAAGCTCATAACTTAAAGCTTTTTTAAATAAAGCAACTATGTATACCATTATTTCCATGGGAGAAAAAGTAGACAGGGACGACGGAAGGAGGGGAAAAAATGATGTTGTCTCGTCTTCTTCGCTTTCGTCTTTGTCGCATATACATCCCTGTATGAACGACCAGTCACCGTCACCGTCACCATCACCGTGTACGTGCGTATCCATACTACAAGTTCACAATTCACGTTCGCAGCCACATTCACACTGAAAGCAGCCAGTTTGAGAATCAGAGTCAGAGTCAGCACCACCAGCATCCTCATCCACAGCCTCAGCTTCTTCTCTTTCTTGTTCTTTCTTTAGTTCTTTCTTTTTTTCATTTTTCACTCTCTTAAAAAATGAAAAAAATGACAACCCAAATACCAACGTTCCAAGTTCTAAGTCCCATCCCAAAAGTATGGAGAAACCCCACAGATGTAGAGAACTACAATTACACAGGCTCACACAGGCTTTCATCATCATCATCAGCCATCAAGTAGTATCATGAGCTCCGTTAGTTCAGCTTAGTTAGGCAATGCATGTAATGTAATGAAATGAAAGAAAACAGAACTAAAGCCCTTTCGGCTTCTCCCATTATACTATTCGGCTCATGGTGAGCCTACACTATAAAGTGCAGCGTAATAGACGACTGAATATTTTTATGAAAATAAAAATGAAATCTTATAACCTCCACTTCCAACATTTTCAAACTCGTTCAACGTTTAATCTTGTAAAGTTTCTCTGTTTACTTTGTAAAGTGTACCAAAGATAGGAGAGCAGCACTGTACCGAAAATACTGGACAAAGTATATCATGCAAACCTAATACCATGTGCATCAATCGTGCATATTCCCTACTCAAATATACACTACACTTATTTCAGTATCTCCTAGTTCCAGTTCTTTCTGGCCATGGCCACGGTCTTTGCCTATAACATGTGCTGTACAACTGAACTATATACAAACTATAACTAACTACAGTGTACAGTAAACGAAGATTTACGTTTAATAATACGAACTATATACCTATCTACGCATACAATTACTTATATCCTTATATCCCTTCACACAACTGTCATAATCACAACTACAATATGGAACTTCAGAAGAAACAAAACTGCACTAAAGACATGCATACGTTCAAAAGAAAACCAACCTACCTACTCCCTACACTCTACATAGATACATAGAAATACTTCGGTATATATAAGCCGAAAACACATAACCCTTACATACAGAAGTAGAGATCCTTTTCAAACGATTGAGTATGCCTTCCCCGTTCAACTATACTCGATGCTGTCACACAAAACAACACAACTTCAACACCAAGCTTACGAAATACGAATAGGAATAGGAATACCGAGTGCGAATACAATGAACAGAAAAGTAAAAATCTATACACAGAGAAAATACTTATTTGTATTTATATGTCGAGAACTCGTATGTATGCACATGTCATGCCAGCGACTAGACTAGCAATAGGAAAAGGAACGTCAGAGAACTTTTGTCACTGAGATTTAAAGACTACGCTCTGCTCGAAGCCTGATCCCCTTCCCCCAGTTGGAAGAGTCACAGTCGTCGTCGTCGCAATCGTCGTCATCGTCATCGTTCTAGTCTTCTTTCGTCCTACTAGTCGTCCTCGAAACATTGAAATAGCAAGCAGTGGAAATATCTGTCTCTGTCTGTGCATCGCATTCGTATAAAGTGGAATGGAGCTCGCAACTAAAACTAATACTAGGAAGTACAAAGAATAAAAGCAAAACTGTGATGCAAGAGACTCGAGCCAATATAATAAAAATGAAAGAGAAATGAAAGAGAGAAGGCCAAAACTATGTGATGCGGATCCTGTAGTCCCCATTCTCCATTCAAAAACATCATAGAGAGCCTCAAAAACTCACAATCTGTACATGCATGGCATAGAATGGCATGGCAATGGATTGCCCAGAAGAAGTACAAGTAGAAGTGGAAGAGCTTGGCTGAAATCGAGTCAACGAGAAGACTACAGAGCAGCTCACGATCACAGTACCAGTCCCACTACCANAACATCATAGAGAGCCTCAAAAACTCACAATCTGTACATGCATGGCATAGAATGGCATGGCAATGGATTGCCCAGAAGAAGTACAAGTAGAAGTGGAAGAGCTTGGCTGAAATCGAGTCAACGAGAAGACTACAGAGCAGCTCACGATCACAGTACCAGTCCCACTACCATTGGCAGTACCATTGGCTTGGCCTGGCTTGGCAATGGTATGAAATCGTAGACAGCAAGAACCACACAGAAGTAGTAGAGTTATGCCTTGCCATGGCAGAGCCAACTCATCTTTAGTATGCATGTCCACAACATCGTATCGTTGGGCCAGAGTTTTACACCCAAAAATTTCGAATTCACATGTATACGTACGTTTAGTGAGGAAAAAACTTGGGAATAAAATGACTACTGTCGACGTCGACTACTGTGACTACTCACATCTTCACGGTGCACATCCCCATAATACACCTATCCACTTATAATATTACACATCCACAAATATCTGTCGACTTCCTACACTCCGCACCACAGCACAGTACGTACATACCGAAATAGAAGATAAAAGTTTTCATACAGCTGCCAAAAATGAAAAGTAAAGAACAAGAATATCCACAAAACTTGTCCATTACACACACACATACACATCCTCACAAATGCCTACCATACGCTTCAAGTTTCCACTCTCGTCAGTTCCGTCTACGTCTTTTCCTCCTTCTTCTCCCTGCTACGGTAACAAAACTAAGCAGTCAACTGTATTTGTCTGTGCATATACATGCAGCTAGTTAGTATAAACATGTATTTTACATACTTCCATCGCTTTGCCGACATCGCCCATTTCACTTTCATGCTTCTTGGTCTATGATCTTGATCTTGAAGCAATGCTCACCTATATATAGATATCTACATCTACTTTACAATATCTGCAGATTTCAGATTCATGTCCTCCAAGCACTGACTTAGGTGGATAAGGGTAATACATATAAATATAGAAATGCCCAGCCACGCATTAGTTTCAATTGCATTCATAGACAGACCCATCTTTTCTACAATCTACAATATTTCTTCCTTCGACTTCAAACCAGGAGATGAGATTGTGCCTGTCCTCTGATATGACTGCAACTTGAAGAGCTAAACTAAAAAAAAGTAAGGACTAACGTAAGTAAGGAAGGAATGATAGGGGAACTGTTCTACTCCAGGCTTTCAGACTGAAGAACTAGCGTCACAGTCACAATGACAGCACAGCAAAGTTGAGAGTTACATTATTTCCTTCAGAATCCCAAGCATATGGATCGTGGACATTAGAAAAGTTAAGTTGAACTCCGGTGAGATACCTACTTACTACTTACTCACTTTACTTACTTCTTCGCTCGTTCTCATTCTCGCTGACGGAGAACCTCTTGGAAGTGCCAAGTGATCCATCCATCCAGAGCCAGAGCCAGAGCCAGAACCAGAACCAGCTCTAGCACCAGCTCCAGCCCTGGCTCAGGCCGTCTTCCTCATCTTCATCTTCGCCTGAGACCTCGTCTCCAGCAAAGCATCATCTTTGAACCTGAACAACCTTAAAACCTTTTCTGTTCACATCACATCGAAGGCAAAGTGCCCTGGCAAATCCTTCATCTGACTCACAGGCAAATCCATGATCCTTTCTCACACCTCGATCGAAACGAACGAACCAACTAAACTACGAACGACTTCGTATAAAATAAATCTCCAGCCAAGGCCTTCATTCTTCCCAAGTCCCGTACATACGGACTATTACTATTATGCTGTAAATATGTACGTGCCTTGTACCCACCAAACGAAACGAACGCTATGTGTCATGGGAGCTTAGCACTGTTGAACAGCTCTTTTATTTTCCATCTCAAACTCTAACTTGAATAATACAAAAAAACTTGGATTTAAATTTAGTCCGCCTCTAACTCATATGCACGATGTGACTCACATGTACACACACAATACCTTCAAACCCTTAAGTATCTAGAGACTCGACTTCGTTGCACGTTGAACCGCATACAAACTTAAGTTATCTCTCAATCCAACAAACCCAAACCATCCATCCACTATCTCTCCAAAACGCTACGCATCAGTTTGGTTGCTTACGAATGGTTTATTTTGATTCTCTTTAAGTCTCAAATGTGCATGTTTGAACGGAACGTAACGATAAAAGAGGATGATCGAGAAAGATTTCGGATTTCTTGGACGGTATAGATGCCAATGGAAGGAAAGTGGGTATGTCCGTATCAAGCCAGCCGAGGAACCAAAACTCAGACACAGTCCAAGAGCAAGACCACGGAAGCTCCGTACCTCTATGTGTGAGTGTACTTTTAGATTTATCTCTAAATATCTCTACAACCTTCACTCGATGAAATAGAAATTCCATATTCTACAAAAACGATTCCAACCACAAGAAGCTGTCAACGTGGAAAATCAGCGTAAGCGTGAGCACATTTAAAAGGAAAATGCTATCGGATCCATTATCTAGACAAGCAGACAAGAGTCTTAATGTATTACCCGGGTAGACAGAAAGACAGGGAAATAGCACGGATACTTACATCTCTAGTAGAGTAACACATTAGGTACCTACATATCTTGGTACTTTGGTGATTCGTGGTGTTGAGTGCTGCATAAAATCATATCAGCTATCTACACCTGTATCTGCCCCACACATGGATATAGGTATATGCATTATCCCTACATTGCACTTATTCTTTGCTCTCTTTCACTGGCCGGATCTTCAATGTTTGCCACCATCGCCGCAGCCACTTCAGCCAACCACCACCACACAAAGTCTAAGTCCATTTGCATCTCACACTTTCTCCCTCCCTCTCACTCTCTCTTTCACTCCTGTATCTCCCATAATGACTCCATTACAAAAACCAATCTAATTATTGGTAATGTGTGGAAGCGATAACTATATGGAGTATAGTATAACAGCAACCGCCACGACCATGACCATACTATTAATGCGTAACTCAGTCTTGGTCTTGGTCCTGTAGTGACGATAATTAATTTTCTCCTGAAAAGATGAAATAACTTTAGCTTTAGGATTCTCCCCTGTTATCGGACAAGCTCGTGTTCTCAGGCCTCGCTGAACATTTGCCGAGTCAGCGTCATTTTATCTAATTTATATAACCCAACCAAACCAAACCACTTCCCCTACATACTTGCATGCCATGCACATTCAGTTTCAGCGCACACAGGAATGATCGTAGATTAGTTTCCTTATGTTTCCTGGTACGCATTTAAATGCATCAAGGTTCGCATTTAAGCAGTACGTACTTACACACTTTGCGGTGAGCATGAAAGAAGAATGCAGGCTGCACTACAACCACTACTCTTGATGCAAAAAGAAAGTAGGTATGTAGGTATACGCATATCCACTTCTTATATGGTGAATGTAGGTAAGCATCATTCTCATATTCGTTCCAGCTCTCGATCTCGCTCTCGTTGTCGTTTCCTATCGCCATGAATCATGGTTCTGGGCACGAATATGAATGATTTTCTTTCAGCTGAATCAATCCCCCGAAGTATGAACGAAGGATGAACGCTGAGCGCAGAACAATAACTAGAACCAGAGCTGTAATATCTCGTGTAAAATCTTTAATTTGTACCGACCAGCCAGGACACATGATAGGTAAATTGCTGTCGAGAATGAGAACAAACACCCTACAGTATTGGTCCGTTATTATCAACTTAGACTTGGACAGACACACATGTCATGTTACTTTACGTTCGGTTCGGTTCGGCTCGAATTGTACGTTGTGGTTTTTTGGAGACAAACTACACCGTCTTGTCTATAATTACAAAGAGTATGCAGTCATATATGCACGCGCCGTTATCATTACCCTTCATTACTGCGTGAGGGTTAATACTTCCAGTTTGAACCACCGCTGTCTGTAATAATGCTCCTCGGGTCTCGGTTTCTGTTTCTATGCTTTTGCCTTTGCTGTTATTCTCATGCTATTATCAGCAAACACCATACATTAAGTAGACAGATTAGCCGTTGTAATTTACATATTATACAGCAAATGGAAAAACGCTTTATAATCCCCCATGTAACGATGTGCTCTAACATGCTTATTACTATTGATCGATTCACTCTTTCGGTCTAGGTCTTTCCGTAACCATAGCTCTGGCTTCTAATATTATAATGTACTTTCACTCACTTAATTTGTAGGTAGACATAGGTATATATTATACATATCCAGACACATGTGAGCATACACACTCGAAAAGTGGATGTGCTAGCACTTCTCATTCATAGTCACACTGAAATCGTTTATCTTCTCACCCAACAAAGCATTTTGCACTCAACATAACTGTAGCTCAAGAAGCCGAACAACACTCAAGTTGCATTTTACTTGAGCAAATACCTAAGTGCTCCAAACAACATTCGTTGACGATGCTGATGTCGATGCCCACGTTCTTCTACATACATACATACAAAAATAACTAGCCGTACATAGAACGTGTTAAAATGGTAGGGAAATATCGCATCACATCACGTAACTCGTTCAGGCATTTATGCAACACATACGTACTTATTATACAAGTGTACAAAGTAATGCTTTTACTCCACTTTTATCACCAAGTGCTTAGCGATGGCTTGTTTAATCAAAACGACTTTAAAAGTCTATTTATACCAATGCCGACTAAATACACAAAATACTCCTTTTCACCACCATTCCATTTGGCAAGGTAGGTACCTAGGTACTTTCTTCAATGCAATGCTGCAAGGGTTCGGCTTTCAATGTTCACATATTCCCCCTTTAAAAGAAGAGAGAACGTCAAATATTTGTTCTTTGCATCGGGTTGCAAAAAAAACTCTCCGCGTCTACAGTACATGAAGGAACTAACGACAAGTTAGCGAAAAGAATATAGAGGAGCATAAATGAAGGAACAAATGGGTGGGTGAAGCTTTTAACTAAACGACACATACAGGTACATACATCCATCACATAAGTTATAATAACATGCTTAACAGCAGCGTGAAGCAGAGCAGGGAAGTGATTATTCCTAGCAACGTATATGTAAACGGATATCACAGGTACGTACATGGAATATAATACGATATACCATACTACTGTCAAGTTAAATGACATCATGTTTCTCCTCATACAAAACAAGCAAGTGTTCATGCAGTGACTGAAGGAACCGATGCTGGAGTATAGGTAGAAGCCGAACCCACCAAGACGGCAAGTATTAAGTGATGGAGTAAAATATAAATGTAGCTAAACGATGTCATTCACGGAGTTCCTATATCATTATACTAAATAATATTGATCGTGAAAGACTCTTGCTCAACCAACTTGGGTGTATGATAAAATGACAATGAAGCTTTCCAATTCTACTCTTAAGCCAGTGCTAGGCCGTTCGGTGTGCTCAGTAGTTTGCCCTGCTCGGCAGTCAGTTTAAAGCACGACACCAGCACAGCACCGAGAATAGAAAATGCGGGCTTTTGACTTCGAGTTCGGGTTCTATCTCTGTCTCTCTTTCTCTTTAGGTCTACAGGACTTGCGACTCCAGAACTCTAGAACTGTGTAACTCCTGACTAGGCCATATGAATGAATAAATAAAGTCCCATCACATCAAGGTGGCATCAAGTTTCAACTTGAGCCATCGCTCTTATCATAGCTATATTTTATGGCTGGATGTAACCCCATTTTAAAATTGAAAGAAACATTCTTAAATTATGAGTTAAGTTGATAGTGTCATGGTAGAATTGAATTACTTAATATCTACGACCACTATCCTGTGCCTGTGCCGGTGCCCTGCACTGCATCGCACATCATTGTATTACGTCCATATTATAACATCATAAGAAAATTCAATTCAAATAATTCAGTTATCATAATATGGGGATAGAATATAGAATACAATTGCCGCCTATGTACCATAGGTACGAGCTACTCGCGTGATTCCTGACCCAGGAAATGTTATTACAAAATGCATGACCATTGAATAGTGAATTGTGAATTGTGAGCAGACCAGAGTTCCCTTTGCTTGGGCTTTTTGCTAAACACTGAAATTATGATGACGACGAGGACGACGACGATCCATCCACTTAAACGTGATCCCGCTGTCTAACAACGAACAGGCAAGCCAAGGGAATATGTAGCAAACAGGCAATGGCAATACAGAGAGTTATGTACTGTAATGTATATAGGAACAACACAATATCTACGATCTCCCAACATACATGGGCTATCAGTTAATGGATCTTTCCGTCTAGAGCCTGACAGTAAAGAGAATTTACACATTCTATCTGTGGGAGCGGACCAGTGGAGATAGTGAGATTGTAGTGTATAATCACCATCTCACACATTGTATCGCATCGTATCGTAGAAAGTAATAGATGGTACACAGGCAGACTAACCCCAGCAGAACTATCGACAATATAACGACTACAACTCCACTACAACCTACAGCAACATTAACCATGCAAAGAATTAATGTTAATTATCCAATAATATTTTGTATAGTGTTACCGGCTATGTGTACGCCGTTTAGAGATGTTAGGTCATAATGTTGTTGAATGTGAGAGGGGATTCTGATGGTCAGCCTCGAGCTACATAAGCTCTCAAATTATTAACTACTGGCAATTCATGTCAAAACTATTAAATAATGCATACACAGCAATCATGATATATTATTTGTAACATTGTAACACTAACATACCTTCACGCACATTACTAATACATCCGTAGGAGCTACCCATAGAGAATTCCTATGTAGGTATCTACTTACAGATTCAAACAGAACTGAATACACTCGTACGCTCTTCCCCTGCACAAATGCCTTCCTTCTCCATCTGTGAATATTACAACGAGGAATTTAATAAGGCAAAGCTTCCACAGTATTTTTTCTGTTTTCAGGTCGGCACAGGATGAGAGACGAGAGATAAGTAGATTTTCCAATTCCATTACACATGGATCATCTCATCCTCATCTGAAGCCGAAGCCAGGCCAAAGCCAAAACCAAAACCTACCAAGGCAAGCAAAGCCAAGTCGAACCATGGCTTGATACATTTTTATGCTGGTCTACATTCCATTCTTTAAAAGGAGAAGACCAAAACTTATTACCCATAGGTGTGTGTATGAGTATGTGTCAAGTCTGTCTAATGACTGGTTCTCAAATTCTGCCTTTGATTCTACCCTGGCTCTATAAGTAAACATATATTTATTGTTCTAAGTTCATGTTCACTTCTTCGGAGTTGGTGGAAGTTGGAGCAAGGAAGCACATGTGAACTTCTTCATGCTCTTTTACGATCCAATGGGTATCAATTTTTATGGCTAAATATGATGTAAGTAAGTACACAATGTGATTGGTGGGTCAAAGGCTAAGCATGATCATCGTCGTACAGACATTAGAACAATCTAACACAACTTTCTAATCTCAAATTCTCAAGTCCCCGCTATGCATTTCAACGAAGGAGAGAGATTTTTAGAGGATGACACGAACGAACGTTCATTTCAATTCAATACATACTTACTCTCCTCCTCTAACTCACATATGTACTCATACTCCAATCCAATAAATCGACGAATAAAATTATACAATTCAGCATACGTGTGTATTATGATGTTTATATCATCACCCGCAACTACAGCACGACTACGACCTAGTACTTGTCACCAGTGACATTGCTAGTGCCAGTGCTAGTTGCCAACACGAGAAGATGTTTTAGTGCTTCAGAAAGACCTTGTAGATTGAAGTGATGCGAGAAAAAAAGGAAAAAACGTATTGTCTATTCAATGTCGATTTATTGCATAACGTAGTATTAGTAACTTGTAAAATTCGTAGTAAAACAAAAGTATCATTTTATGTTATGTGATTCTTATCGATGAGAAGCGAACAGTGTAAGAAATTATAAGTCTTTCCGTGGAACAATCCAAACAAGAAAGATCTCTGCCAACAAAAGTCAATCAACCGTGAATTGACAAGAGTAAAGCGAACAGGATCGACGATTGTAAAATAATATCACCTTCGATGATAATGCTAATGATAACAATAATTGAAAACTGGATGGATATAGCTAATATACCAATACCAATACAAATGATCAATTCTGAGGTGTGTAATCCTACACTTGCTCGCCACAGATTAGTATCACATGGGATGGTACGTCTACCACGTATAATTATATGTATACCCATGTAGTTAGAAGTAGTGGTTGGGTCTGAAAGCTATGAAATATTTCATGACCGCGACCACAGAGACTTGAGATGCAAAAAAAGTTGTTTCTTTTAAAAAATCAATAACCAATCCCTCCTTAACCCAACCCCGAGCACCAGAAGATCAGAATGTCTAGAACAACTTATGTAATAAATAATAATGATTGATGACGATTTGATAATACACATAAAATATGATAATGATTACAAACCTTTGTCGAGTATGAGTTTAGGTCGGATGTCATCCTGCCATCCCCCGAATGCCAGACTCACGCACAGTAGGACACCAAAATAAGATGACCACATAAAATGCATAGTGGAAAAAAGTGATTTTTTTTCTATTCGTTCTATCTTGAGTTCTCTTCCTCTTCGCCTCCTTATAATTTCTGGAAGCGTTCAAAAACTTCAAAAGTTATTGGCTTCCAACCAACAACACTAGCTTTGCTTTTCCAACACAGACAGTCAAGTCAAGCCAAGCCAACGGTACCGACGCTGGTGCTGATACTGATGATGTTCAAGTTCAGATGAAGACAATATTTCTTGGCTCGGAACCGAGTTTGTCAACAATAACTTGGAGCTTGAGTCATCGCCATCATCACATTATTTTGTTGATCCATCCAGAAGCAGGAGTCAAAGACGGAGTCGAAATACATGTTCATTGTCGTCGCCTTCCAGGAAAATTCTTCCATACAATCACGGCACAGTCTACTTCTGGTCGAATGAATAAAATACTTTTGTAATGGGTTCTCATGTTTAGATCAAGAATTCATCCTGAATGTAAGCTTATTACGTTCGACTTATCCACTTAACTCCTGACTCTCAACGTCTGAACTGACGCTACAGCTAAACTTAAGCAGAGCAAGGGTTGTGAGATATTATTATGTATGTATGTACCTACCTTACCAACCTACAGTATAAAGCACTGCAACTGAATTGAAGGTTCGCTAATATTATATAGGTATATATGTACAGCTCTACAGAGACATGAGTTCTCTAGATGTACAATTTGAGGAGATTACTTTATGACTCCTCGCATTCAAATTTCAAATTAGGATATTGCATAGACAGAATACACCAGGAGCAGAATGTGAGGCCAAACTTTTCAATCTAATAAGATAAACTCTGTTCAATTTCTCATAGAATTCGTGTCAATATTATATAATTATTAGTAAAAGTTTGGAACTTGGGTGAGTTTGCAGGGAAACTTCCTTAGCCGCAAGTACTTGAACTGTTTTTTCCGCAAAAGATTATACACCGGATGTAAACTGTCATTGGAATCTTTCTTGTATAATTATACTAGGAGGATGTTCAACTTTGACTTGTAGCATTCAAACTTTGATCCAACTCGTTCCCGGTGTATACAGATGATTTTGCTGATAACG
>JAAXYX010001262.1:0-24712 GCA_036851915.1 Ptenothrix huangshanensis | reverse complement strand
GCAATACGAGCACGGAACTCCTTTAACTACCACGACCAAGACGTTTTCCAGGAGCATTTGAACAGTAGCCAGTTCTCGCTTCCTCCGCATTACATTAGTGACCTAAGTGTGGGTAGGAGGAATCCTCATTTGTCTACGTGGATACACAGCACACAGTAGCGATTCTAGGGTAGGCAAAGCAGGCGCTAGTATACATATAAGGGACTTCAGAAATATTTTGAAAAGCCTTATAAAAGCACCTTGTACGAATTGTAGGACGTCGTTTTTAAATTTGAGAAACAAAGAGGTAGTTTTTTTAAATTTACGAGAAAATAACGCAATTGTTTTTTTAAATTATGCAAAAAAGACGCCGTGTTTTTTAATTTATACAAAAAAAGGCGCAGTTTCTTTTAAGTTTACTAAAAAAAGATGCGGATTTTTTAATATATACAAAAAAGACGCAGTTTTTTTCAAATTTACTCACAAAAGACGTCGTGTTTTTTAATTTATACAAAAAAGGCGCTTTATTTTAAAATTTACAAGAGAAAAACGTCGTTTTTTGTTAATTTTGAAGTTTTGCCTGTTTGGTAAAATTGTTTAGAATCGCTACTGACAGCACAGTACAGTGCATTGATATCACAGCGAGGAGCTTCTATATTACGCAATAAATCTATAGTTAATCGTAGGCACAGTCTCGTTCTCGTTCTCGTACCAGTGATCGTGAATCGTGATGGTAGGAAAGCGTAGAGTAAAACGGTAAGACCAGAGGAGAAGGGAGAAATGTGCTGGGCATTTGTACTGGACGGGAAGAAAGATGATGATGATGAAGGTGAAGCAAGGGTCATAATAGTATTCTATCTTACATTACACATCGTTACCGCATACAGATACCGCTGTAGTCTCCTTCTTAACTTGCTTACGATTACACGTATAGGTATAGAGGTATATGATTTACTTTGGCCTGGCCTGGCTTGGCTTGGCCTGGCATGGTCTGGTCTGGCATGGTCTGGTCTGGCCTGGTTCTGGTTGTTGTGCAAGGTTGCCATCAGGTTTCCAGCTTGGACCATGAAAGATGACCAAAAGGAAATCGATTATGTTTAGGTTGTTTGCTTGACCGACTCCATGAGTAATGGACAACACAAGTGTAATGGAAACTTTTTCACTATTTTATCGTCCTCAACAGCTTTTTAGATATTTCCTATTTTCCCCTCACTTTTTATCACATTCTCAAGACACAGGCACTAGCATTTTATTATTATGTAGTTAGTGGTGTTAGTATTAGTTATTTTTTCCCATTTATAGTCATTACACATTATATTATTATTATATGGATAGAATAAGTACCATGTACCTTTTCTATCAAATATGCTATGATGATGCTAGAAAAGCCACCCATATGAAGTTGAGCAATTAATAATAAATTGATGAAGCAATAAATCCTCTGTATTTGGAAGGCAGTTGTACTTTGTCTCCTTTTGCCATAGGTTGCATAGGTACGTAGGTAATTCAAGGAATTATATACTAGTATTAGTATTATGTATTATGTGGATATTAGTACAATGCAATGCTTTCTAGTCTATGGATATCATCATTATCATGAAAACCATCATCAACATCATTTGAAAAGAAGCCTTGATTTGTCTCTCAAGATTTATTACCAGACTGTTTACAGCAAATCCCAATTTAAAGTTATTCTCGCAAATACGATTTTACAGGGAAAAATTAATAAACATGTCTTGGTTGTTGGCATTTGACATTTTTAATTTGGTCTGACTAATTGTATGCGTTTCAAAAGCTACTGCTGTATGCTATGGCTATGACGAACTGGCGATTGATGATTGAGGTTAGGGTTGCAATAAATCAGAGAAATCAACAGCCAAGTATTTTTATTTGCTAGGTCTACTACTGTTTCCTATCCATAATCACAGTCCCAATCAATACCAGTTGCAATCAGTAGCGTAGCTAGGCCTAGGCCGACAAAGGATTTTTAAAAATGTGCTGCCTTCTTTAAGATTTTACATCACAAAAAAGACGCATTTTTATACAAATTTACACGAAAGAGACGCAGTTTTTTCTAAATTTACACGAAAGAGGCGCAGTTTTTTCTAAATTTACATGAAAGAGACCCAGTTTTTTTAAAATTTATCCAAAAATGACGCTGTTTTTTTCAAATTTACACAAAAACGACTCTATTTTTTAAGTTAACACAAAAACGACGCTGTTTTTTTCAAATTTACACAAAAGCGCCTCCATTTTTTTAAAATTAACACAAAAATGACGCTGTTTTTTTTTAAATTTACCCAAAACGACCCAGTTTTTTTAAAAATTTACACTGGATGAGATCAAGTTTTTCCACCCCATCGTGACGAAAAAAATCCTGCGGGCGCTACTGGTTGCGATGCAATGCATATGCAGTGGAATGTAACGACGAGAATGTGAACGACAACGTAGATAATGCAGGGAAAATTGAAATGTACATCCACAGCTTTTTTCCGTCTGCAATTCCAAAAACGACGCTGATTTTTTCAAATTTACACAAAATCGCCTCCGTTTTTTAAGTTAAACAAAAACGACGGAGTTCTTTTTAAATTTACCCAAAACGACGCAGTTTTTTTTAAAAAATTTACACTGGATAAGATTAAGCTTTTCCACCCCATCATGACGAAAAAAATCCTGCGGGCGCTACTGGTTGCGATGCAATGCATATGCAGTGGAATGTAACGACGAGAATGCGAACGACAACGTAGATAATGCAGGGAAAATTGAAATGTACATCCACAGCTTTTTTCCGTCTGCAATGAATGTAAGAGGGAAAAGTGTCATGTCGAATTCTGATCAGGATTGCCATCTCATCGTATCGCACTTCGTGTCGCATCGCATCGCATCGNCGCTACTGGTTGCGATGCAATGCATATGCAGTGGAATGTAACGACGAGAATGCGAACGACAACGTAGATAATGCAGGGAAAATTGAAATGTACATCCACAGCTTTTTTCCGTCTGCAATGAATGTAAGAGGGAAAAGTGTCATGTCGAATTCTGATCAGGATTGCCATCTCATCGTATCGCACTTCGTGTCGCATCGCATCGCATCGCAACGTATCGTATCGTGGACGGAAATCATGAGGAAGGTTAGGACTACTACTACATAAAATACTACACTACTCGTACTCGTACTCGTACTCCAAGTACACACACGCGAGGAGAGGAGCAAAGCCTAGTCAGCTCAGCTGTACTATACTATACTATACCATGAACATAAGTATATCCACACCATATGAATAGACTAACGATGCGATGCAATGCGATGCGATGTAGTCCAAGTGGTATTAGTATTAGTATTAGTATTAGTACATGATACATGTATTTGGTATTTCGAGTATTGAAATGTGCGGATAGGGCTGCAGACTGCAGAAGGCTCAATTGAATGAATGACCATTCAATTACGTGTTGTGATGGCTGATTTATGAGCCACTTTGTCATCCTTTCCAGTTCACAAGTGACGGTTTATGTGAAGCAAATGTTATTACTCTGGAAAACTATATTGTAGCTTCAGCAGGGTTTACCATGGTCCTGGTCCTAGTCCTTGGTTCTAGCTGACAGAGTGGACATGATACTACTATCTCGGTATTATTAACTCTACTCATATACGATTTCAGTTGCAGCTTCACAAATATATTGGCCTTACTCCTTGGCCCTTGGTCTCTATCCACATCCACATCCAAATCCACATCCACATCCACCCCTCTCACAATCATCGGCAAAAACAACCAGGCATTTGAGGCTAACCAGGAGAACACACGAGAAATATGCTACCTAGCATCCCACTATACTTGTATGTATACTGTAGTATACTAATAAGTACATTTCCCCTGATTTGTTTTCTCTACACTGTACCATCACCAATCGCCATCGCATCGTCCCGACTTTTTTGGTGTTGACATGAAAACAGAATAACAAGGTCAAAGGAGCTTTCTTTTTTAGCAGTTGCATTGCTTCTTCAATTCAGTTCAGTTCAATTCTATGCAATTCAATTCTATGCAATGTGTAGGTACTTTTAAAAGCAAAGGTAGCATGTCAAATGCAAATGTTTTGTCTATAATAATCATAGGTATGTAGGTAGGTCCTTCTACATAAGGTCAACATATACTTATATAAGGTATTCGTAATTAGTACCTACAGAGTTGAATATACTATAGCTAGGTATGCTATAGCTCATTAGGTACCTTCTAATATAAATGTCCAAAGGAGGAACGAAATCACCTACACTCTAGTAGTACTGCTAGTCACTAGTGATCAAGGAAGAAAAATAAATAACTGTAGTTGTAGTTATAAGTTGTGAATACTGAATATTTCACAATTTAATAAGAATGATTGCCTTCCGTGATGACTGTTAGTTTTGGCGAGTAATAAAGCCTGTTACATTTAACATAATTCAAAACCAAATTGATTTAAGTCTTCATTGATTCCGCACATAGGTATAAATTCCTGTCATTTCCCTTTTTTGTGTAAATAATACATAATAACAGTAAGAAATAAAAATTTACCTATGTACATACATAGACACGTAGTACGTACATTACATTCTAGTTTCTAGTTTTTGCAATAGCACATAGGGTAGGTAGGTATATAAAATAGTAAAAAATATGTAGCTACCTAGTAAAGAAAGAAGTAATAGGGAAGGTAATTAGATTGAATAAGATTACAGAAGAAGCTTACACTCGACTCCTAGTTGGTATCGTAGGTGCCTAGTTATCCCCACAAGGGAAAAACTTGTCATCGCATTTTAATCATTAGTAAGATTTGGGTAAGGGATATAGAAACGATTAAAATGCCTTAGTACTTAAGAGAGTGTAGTTAGCCCTGTGATGTAAAGAAAACCGATTACGACTACCCTTTGCAATATTTCAAATTTCAATCCTCCTATGTATAGAGTAGAGACTGTGAGTCGTAGCTGAAGTCTAGGCCTGTTCACTTGTTCATAATTATGTAGTTGAGGAAGATAAATCACAAATGACTTTGCAAGGCAAAAACAAAAGCTGGTAAGGTGTACGAAGGGATAAGGGATATGGAGGGAAGTGAGTAGGTACATATGTATGTACCTATATAGTGATAGGATGAAGAAAGGTTAAGTTGAAAAAATCGAGAAAGAAGAAGGATTGGAGAAGATAAAATTGAAAATAAATGAATCTGTTAATGTATTTTTGCTTGGTTGGTTTAGACGGAGTGTGTTAATGAGAATGAGAAGGGGGAAAAAAGGAGAGGAGGGTGGAGGGGTGCGGGAAGGGGTGGGGAGACAAGGGTTTACACACACTGTATAGTTAGTAGTGTTGTAGTTGTTCAAACTTTTTTTTTGTCTACGCAAAATGGAAAGGTTTACAAAGTAACAAATCAAATGAGAACCACTACCACTTCCCACTGTAACCTTTACTTATGAATCCCAGAAGGAATGAAAAGGAGTCTTAGAAAAAAGATTTATGCCAAATGTGATATGATTTATGACGTACAGCTGACACACAACTTGCCAATAAATCCTGAACGTCTTTACTCCCTATCTCCTTTACTTTGATTCCATTGGCAAATTCCGGCTAACTGTTGACCTTTGCCGCTAGCACTGTCGAATATTTTTTCCCTTCATCTTCTTAATAAAATACAACCGTCACTGTCTTAAGACATTTTATCTTTTTACACACAAATTTATGACTGTGGTTAGCTTTGGACTGCAGTGCATTTCATACTTGAGACTGTGCTCCGTTGTCTTGTATTAGTATCTGTCCACTGTCCTCATCAAGTCGTAGTAGTATGTAGATGTACATAGTACATATGTAGATGTAGGTAGATGTATAGAGTATATAGGGATATGTAGAAGGAATGCAAGAACCAGAACCCCTATCCATACATACTACTTGGTGATTCGCATCATCCTTCAGCTGCTGACGTTGCACAATCAAATCATAAATTAGTATGACAAAAAAAATTTTGCTATTCCACACTGCATCCTTCTTCTTGAAAAGTTTCAATTTAATTTATCCTACACTGTCATCCTGTTATCTCGATGGTGTATGGTATGGTATGGTATGCTATGGTATGGTATGGTATGGTAGAAGGGAGAACTAATAAGCCAGAGTTGGAATCGGAGTTGAAGTTGGAGTTGGAGCTGTTCCGTGGAAAGTCAAGGAAGGAGCAGCTGCTCTTCTCCTACACTCTTGCTTCCAATTCACTTTTAGCTTTTACAAACATTTGATTTTCTAAATGACATCTTAACTCCACATGTGAAATATATTTTTAATCTGCCCACCAAACATACTTAAAACTACAAATAAATTTTGATCCAGCTGTCATACATGCAATCATCACATAAATCATAATCATACATATCAAGTCATTATCATTTATCAACCAGCTATGATTAATGCTTTTGCTTTCGTAGAATCGTGAAATAAGGAATACAAGAAAAATATTTCAGATTGATTTCAAATGTGAGAGGCCATTCCATCAGCTGCAATAAATTTATGATTTTTATTACGAGCTCTGGGATACCTACCCATACCCATACCCATGCTCATGTTGCGGCATTTCTACTAAACTTCGACTCACTCAATGAGTGACTGACTGACTGACTCACTCACTGACTGATATGTTGCTGAGTACACGGATGTGATAGATGGAGGGTTGGGGCGCTATTGAACAGTCTCTGACAGGATAAAATTGCATTCGCAGGTAGGTATAGTATAGAATGAGGCACTCTGTCTTTATATGTACCTACTACATAATACTTACTCGGAGATATCTGTAGGGAGAAATAAAAAATAATAGAAATATTTTGCAAGGGGGAATGATAGAATGAAGATACATCACGATACAATGAATAAATACAATATGATCTTTTTGGCATGTATTTTCAGTTAGTGACACATGATGGACTTTTCAATGGATTTTAATATTCACAGAAGGAGCTCCTGAACGAAAAAATGAAGGCATGAAAGGAGTGAGAGAATGTCAGCGCACGAAAGACCCACGGCTCCTTCACTCACTCACCGTCGCTCGCTCCTCTTCCTTCTCATTCTATTTTTCTCATATATTTTCCACCACACGTTTCTTCAGCCGCACAATTTTTTCCACCAAACACACTTCAAGTACAGATCGAGTCAGCTCAATAGGTATGGAGAAAAGACGGATGGATGGATGGATAGATTGGATACCTGCCTCGTTACATGTACACAGCCACTACTCTTATTTCCAGGTTCACCATTTTTTCAATCCAAGTGACGGCTTGGATTGGCTTGGCTTGGCTTGGCTTGGCATGGCATGGCATGCATTGTACCGAAACTTGATATAATTTCACATACTACAGTGTACGGGCGACAAAGGAGAATTAAAAATGCAGGGCATCTTTCTTTCCTCTAAAACTTTTTCTGATTAAATTAGAAACATAAATTAAATGGGATGGCATACGCCACTACCACTACCACGACAACGACTGTATTCCCAACTGGACCTGGTCCTGGCAAATCTCTTCATACACTTCATAGGTATTTGAATACGCATTGTGCACACATGGTACTTTAGATTCGGTTTCAGAAAATTATAAAATATGAAGGAAATCCCGTTTGGATTGAAGGTGGACGTGCGCGCCAGCTTGCACTGCATATCTCTCTGTTTAAGTAACAGTTCACCTGAGAAAGACTGAGAAGTTGAAAGACTGAAGGAGATAGAAAGAGAGAGAGAGAGACAAGCGAATAAAAAAGACAGACAGAAAGACAGACTGACGGACAAGCCTATTTGCATGTGTCTATCCCACGTCAATATTTATCAAAGGCGTCACTCACCTCCGTGAAACCTTAATGAGATAAAACATACCTCCAGCCTTCACTTCATTCAATCTAATTTCTTCTCGCCTGAATAATCACCTTCGTAACTCCATTAGCCTTCCTGCCATCAAATCAGACAAGTTTGAGACAAGAGAAAAAAAATTCAAGCAGGATTTCAATTGCTTAGTGTGTATGTACATAGTTCAAGTGTATGTGTGTGTGTGTGTGTGTGTGTGTGCAGTCTAAAGTCTGCTGGCAATGGCAAGGCAATCACATTAGACACATACCTACGTCCATACTTGAGTGACTATGCTAACAGTTGAAGTTGAAGTTAGTCTTGGAGTTTGAGTTAGAGTTGGAGTTGGAGTTTGAGTTGGAGTTGGACTTGGTCTTGGACTTGGGAATCTAACTTGTTCATACACATATATTCTCCTCCCGTGACTTTTCCTATCGGAATCAAGTCTTGTGTAGTCAATTTATGAATTTTATCAATGTGTAATTGCGAGAGAAATGTAGCGGGATTTTTTATTTGGAAAATATCTAACAGCTTTTATTCTATCATTTGATCATTAGCACCAAAGAGGTAATTCTTGTTTCGTCGCTTATTTTTGCACAAGTTGGTCTTGGTAGTCGTTTCTCCACACACTCTTCCATTTCCATTTTATCTTTTGAGACTTGGGCTTGGACGAAAAAAAAGATAAAACGCTTGTCGTTCAATGTTTCGATGGGAGCATTTGGTGTTGCTGCATTGCTCGGTGGTAAAACTAAGTGAGGATGTCAAGGAAGAGGATGGAAGTTGTTTTTCAAATAAGGCTCAGCAGTTTACTAATGCAGTGCTACATTCTGCATTACATCCAACAGTTCAACCGGAAAATGACATGGGAAGGGAACAAAGCGTCTTATTAACACACTTTAATTCATTCTCCTTCCCAATACCAATTTTCTTCCCAGCCTTCCGTCTCCTTCCAATCCACTATGCTAGTCGTCCCTCCGTTCATTCCATCGCAACGCATCGCATCGCATCGCATCGCATCGCATCGCATTACATTGCATTGAATCGTCATTATCAAAGTCATGAGCAGGACAAGAGAGCAAAGTCAAATGAAACTCACTTGCGATCGCAATCCGCTTTCTTTTATTTCTCACACTTACACTCACGGTCAGACAGAGTAAGGAGAGTAAAAGGTAAAACATTTTCCCATCAACTGAGCTAAACACAGTGAGACTCTATGACTTTCCCTATTAAATTTTACTTTTGAATTATTATTTTGAATTTGCTACAGCTGCAAATTCTTAAATCTTATTCCTCGTTCTAATCCGGATGGAAGAAATATCCCTAATAAATACAGTACTGAGTTGACCCATGTAATCCTTGTATTAGCAATAATAAAGAAGCATGTATTCTGCGTGCGTTTCAGCATAAAATATTATGATATCATGAGGACGAGAAAGAGGATGTAGTGTGCAGTATGAAATCCATTATTAGAAGATAATAATGTTACGCCAAGAAAAATACTTGATGAGGGCGAGAGAGACGGGGACGGGAAGAAAGAGAGTGAGAGAGAGAAAGAGGAAAAAAGCTGGTAGGTTTCTTCGTAGGTTCTCTTCTGCTCGTCTGTCGGATGGTTTGTGGAGTGGTGGGATGGGATGGAAAGAGGAAGGAGAGGAAAGGCTGGATCTGGATGTTGTAGTGCATTTGGCGGGAAAACTGATGAGAGTGTCAGTCCCTTTGACAGAGCCCATCAACCAAGTCTTACCTACTGATCTCTCAACTGCCACTTAGACTGAAACTTTACACGCCTTCCGAATCCACACGTTCTCCTTTCAAACATCAAACATCTCACAGTTAGCCGAGTCTGAGTGGAAGTGTGCACTTTTATATATCGGGCATGTATGTATGTGGGTATATGGGCTGTCTACACATATATATATATATATATATGGCTATACTACCGGGATCTGATCTATCGAGTACATTGTACATTCGAGGGTACGGTGCATAGGTGAAGTGAAAGAGTTTCGCCAGGCCAGGTCGGTGATTATATCTTTAAATCTATACAAGAGCACCTATTCCTCATGTCCTAGTTCCTACAGCTCCTGCTCCTAGATCTTAGACGATATATGTTTGTATGTAGTCAGGGCAATCTCTCTACGTATAAATACAGTATGCCGGTAGTCGGGGTCTGGAGAATGAATAGGGAGCAGAGAAGCAACAACAACCGAAATACAATGAAGAAATCTACCTACTCTCTTTCTCTTGCTCTCTCACTCTCTTTCTATCTTTGTATAGCCTGTAGGTACTTGAATAAGGCAACGGAAAAAAATGTAATGTAACGGGAAAATGCAAGTAGATTTACCATTTACCCAGCAGTAGCGTAACTAAACATAGGCCTACAAATCCGTTTTAAAAATACACTGCTACGAACTTAAATTTGCACGAAAAAACACCGTTTTTTAATTTACACAAAACGACGCAGTTTTTTAAATTTATAAGAAAACGACGCAGTTTTTTAAAATTACACGGAAAAGGAGCGCATTTTTTTTAAATTTACATGAAAATTACGCACTTTTTTTTAATTTACAAAAAAACTACGCAGTTTTTTAAAAATTTACTCGGAAAACGACGCAGTTTTTTTTAATTTACAAAAAACGACGCAGTTTTTTAAAAATTTACTCGGAAAAGGCGCGCATTTTTTAAATTTACATGAAAACGACTCAGTTTTTTACAAATTTACTCGGAAAAGGCGCGCATTTTTTTAAATTTACGTGAAAACGACGCAGTTTTTTAAAAAATTACTCGGGAAAGGCGCGTATTTTTCAATAATTAACATTATATAAAATGTCATTTTTTAATTCTATACTGGATGAGCAAGATTTTTCCAGGCGTAAACGAAAAAAAATCCTGCGGGTGCTACTGTTTCCGAGCTACTTCCATAATACACTTATCGTTAGTCTGAAAGCTGCAATGGAGATACATAGAGGAAGGTGGGTACTTACAATGGCATTGGCACTTGTACTGGTTCTGGCACTTATTACGCTTACACTGGCTCTCGCTCTGTTTCTGGCTCTGGCAGTGACTCTGACTGACTTTCGTTCACTTGGTTCAGAAACTTGCTAAGAAAGTGTGTCGTGCCCAGTGCACAATAATGTTACAACTTACAATACATACATACATGTCCCGGTGTGTTCCTGGGATTCACGCCTACCAAGAAACACATGGTACCTTGGCATGTATATCTGTATACCTAGTAGAAAAATCCTGGTGTTGAGACAGCCTCAATTGCAATAGCATTCTCAATCCGCACCGATATGTTCTCAGTGTCTCAGTACTACCTACTGCATGTAACGCTGCATGTATAAGTTGTTGGTGAGGAAACCCGGTTTGGTTTCCTTTTCCTTCCTCTTCTCTTCGTTTGATTCCTCTGATTCCGTTCACTTCCATGACATTCCATTGACTTGACTTGAGCTGAGCTGAGCTGAGTTGATTGTGCGTTACGTTAAATACCACTGTTCGGGCCTCATTGCATTGCATTGCATTACATTGCATTTCTTCTTGCCGTCCTCCGATTCATGATTGACTTTGGTGCTTAAAGACATTCATCTCTGGCGCGTACTCTTCCCTGTTCACTCTTTTGCTTTGGTTTTGACTCGAGAGACACAGATTTTTTTTAAACGAAAGAAACACATTTTTTAAAACTTACACGAAAAAGTCACAGCTTTTTTAAAAATTTAGACGAAATCAGCGCAGTTTTTTAAAGTTTACATAAAAGTGGCGCATTTTTTTTAAATTTACACAAAAACTAAGCAGTTTCTTATAAATTTAAACAAAAAAGACGCTGCTATTTTTTAAATTTAAACCAAAAAGACGCTGCTGTTTTTTAAATTTAAACAAACAAGACGCGGTTTTTTAAAAATTAAAACAAAAACCAAGCAGTTTTGTATAAATGTAAACAAAAATGACGCTGTTTTTTAAATTTACACGAAAGAGACGCTGTTTTTTTAATTTTGCATGAAAATTACTCAGCTTTTATAATAATAAAGGTAGGTAAATAAACTAGGTAAGGTGCAGCAATGCAGCTTTTAAAAATTTTACACTGGATAAAATCAGTTTTTTCCAGGCCTCCACGAAAAAAAAAATCCTTAAAGGTGCGCTACTGTCAAAAACGAAGCTGTTGTTGTAATGGAAACGTTTGACAAGACAAGAAATGAAAGTACCTACTCGCGTATGTGTGGGATATGGATAGGTAAGTTGGTTTGATATCAAGGGTCGACAGTGGATATTAAATGAATTTGGTGACATGGTGAGTTTGTTGGAAAGTGTGTGTGCACAATCTCGAATCGAATGGAAGGGAACAAGTGGAAGAAGTTCATGTTATATTTTAGGCTTGAATGGAATTGAGGATATACATATACTGGGCGTCTAGTCTTCCATATGTATTTGGAGCATGGAGCAGACCTGGACTGGCTACGGCATGACTATGACTATGGCTATGGCTATGGCTATGGCTATGGCTATGGCTATGGCTATCCGAGTGGGTCCATGACCATGTCTATGGCAAGGCATGGTATGGCATGGCATGGCAATGGAATGGTTGCTGGCTGGTAGTTGGTAGTTGGTACGGTGAATGGAGCGACAGACGGTCATAAATCAAACTGTCACGGCCAACAAAGTGGTTAGGGAAGCAGGTCGTCTTTTTCAGATCAGCCACATATCTATACATCTATGTCACACGGAAAGTATTTACTTGGGCACACTACTTTTCCGGCTTTTCCGGACCAGATCCGATTCAACAACTATAAACTTTATCCACATCTGATTTAGGATTTCTCATTTCTGACTTTCAATTCTAATGAGTCAAGGTGTACTTCCTCAGATTCCTTGTACATATTTACTTTATTTAGTTTCCTGATATATATATAATTACATCTATAATTACCTATAACTACATATACGCCAAGACAACGCACGGGTAATTATCCTGCAGGCGTACCTATATAAGTAAAAGCGTGTATCGAAACTAAAGTGTATTGATGTGACACAAAAAGATTAAAGATTGGGAAAAAAGTTATTTTGAGAAGCTGAATATGAACATGAGCGTGAATGTGAATGTGAGGGAAGGAGGAAAGTAGCATGGAAAAGTTGTAAGGTAATATTTGCTTTGGGTAGTGTCGAAATATATTAAAAGCTTACGGCTAATCTACTTGTTGGAATGCAGACAGCATGAGAAACTCAGAACAAACAAACATAGCATCGCATCGCATCGCATCGCATCGCATCGCATCTCATCTCATCTCGGGAGGAAGGTGATGGGTGTTTGTGCTTATTCAGCATCAGCATCAGCACCAACACCAATACCAACACCAACACCAAAGGAGCCATGGCATCAAACGGAATCGAATCGAATTTAAATTTCAAATGGTAGCAATTGATATATGCCTACAATAATAATAATAACACTAATACAGTGAGGGAATGCGCGTGCATGTCGTTGTCGTATCGTATCGTAACATGTTTTAAGTAGCAACATTCTTTCAAGATGAATATTTTGATTTTGATTTCTCAGTACGGTTCGGTTTCTTGTATAACGTACCTAGATTGTAGAATGTATACATACCTATATACCTAGACGGCGACTGTAGACAGTTTTAGTTTTGAAATCGAATCAAAGTTGTGTGCATACACAAGCTCTCTTAAAAAGTTGGGAATTCACATTTAAAAAAAGACGATGTTGTGTTGATGTTGATGTTGATGTTGACGGTGACGGTGATGGTGACGGTGACGGTGACGGTGACTGTTGGCTGTGATTTAAAATTGATGACGGACGACTGACTATAGTCTGGTTCATTTCATGCTGTTCATGTTCACGTTCAAATGGCTGATTTCCTGAATCGATTAATTTGCTCAAAATGTATTTTATTTTATTTTATTTTTAACAACTTGTTTCGCTTGTCTCGGCTTCGCAACCCAATAAAAATGAGTTTCAGTGGGTACACATGTTGACACGTGAAATGCGAATCAGTCACATTACCATCCACTCTGAGGACATTTTGACGGTAAGATGGCAATATTTTATGGTGACATTGGACATGTGACTTGAAGGCTTTTAACGGACAACAGTTGCAAAATGCAAATACGGTGTACCTATATATACATGATATATATCTATAATTACTAAACCTAGAGAGCCTGTATAGGGGAGAAGGAGAAGGAAGGAAAAAGGGAATATCCTTATATCTTTTTTTTCTCTTCCGTGAACTGAAAGTGGCAGTTTGCAGTTTTGCAATGGCGGTCGGTGCATGACTGTGCTGTGGTGGCAGTGGCAGTGGCAGGAAAAACCCGATGGATTGACTGCGTGTCGGCTACATATGTAAAGTATGCATGTGGCAGGGCAAAGGTTAAATACTGAAACATTGGCATGGGAAATGAAAATGAATTGCACGCAATTGGCAAACTCACAACAAGGAGCGCAGAGGGGAAAAGCTTATGTAGAGAAAGAGTCAAAGGAAACGAAACCATGGACAGCCATAGGTATTTATGTTGGGAGTATAGAGTTGTATAACGCATATATACATATAGGTATATACATATATATATAGTGAGACAGAGTCGGGAAAACATCTCCAAACTCGAAACAAATCCCTTTGCACAGACGAAAGACAGAGCGTCTTACACGTAAAATGAAATCATCTGTCTCAAACTACATAAATGTAGCCTATAATGGTCCTTGGAGTTTCCTCATGTTCAGTCTTGAGTATACATATACGTAGGTAATGGTACATAGTTACATAGTATTATTGGGCGACAACTCAACGGTAATATACATAGCAATGGTGGAGTGAAGAGCTTATAGAGATATACATGCGAGTGTATATAGTGTATAGTTTAGTGATGTCATAGGAAAGCCGGGAGTTGAAACCAAAGCGAGAAAACCCACAACTGGTGCTGACTGTGATTAAATGAAGTCTGACAAACGAGCCGAGGCAACCTTCCGGGTGTAGCTATTACTTACTTTTTCTAACTCGTACATTTCGTCTGCTTTCATCTGAGGCACAGTTTCCACCACAAGACCTTCCATCCAAATCCAAATCTAAGATCCGCAACATTCAACAGTCAAAGTCTACAGTCTACGCAGTCTGACTGTCTAACGATAAGCACGGATCGGATGCCTTCACCGTAGCCGTAGCCGTAGCCGTAGCCGTAGCCGTAACATTATTCTATAGATATTCCCTTGCATAATTATAGATAGCGAACACTACATTACATTACGTTGAATTGAAGGGAAACCTCAGGCTCTCTGTACTCTGCTCTTGGAAAATTTCTTCCCGGCACATCGTTCACCTTCGACTTCGACTTCGACTTGGACTCAAAGGGTTGACTTGACGGTGACGGTGACGGTGACGGTGAAACAGCCACAGGAAGAGGATTGACTATGCGTACATCTCGTCTGTCTCGGTATCTGTGGCATCATAGAATTCTATCGTGTGTATGTATGTATGTACTTAGGTATATCCGTAGGGTATTTGCGTAGTCGACTTGACTTGGTATTTGAAAGGAGAGGCATTGAGTTGACAAGACATTTTACGATTATGGAGACAAGAATCCCAGTAAAATGTGGTAAATTAGTATACTGCCAATGTACAAGCATCATCTCATCTCATCCCATCTCATCTCATCTCACAATTTTCTCTCGATTACTCAGAATATAATCAGTTGAGTTAACTGGAGGAGACAAGTCGTTACGGTTGACTGCATGCATGTGAAAACCATTGCGGATAATAATGATATTTTTACTCCTGACATTTATTTTCTTAGATGGCAAAGTTTTCGTGTTGTGTGTCATTGTTTTATTGGAATGACAAGTCGGAGGATTTTTTAGCCTGCACATCATTTCCTTTCCAGCATTTCACTAAATCTAGTTGTATGTATGGATAGTGTAGCTCCATGTACCTAGAATTATATGTGACATCTGTGTGTGTGTATGTGTATGTATGTAGTTAGTCTGGATTTGAATTTGAATTTGGACTTGGACTTGGTGAAGAAAGTCATAATAGAATTTTATTGCAAAAATCTTCCCTAGTTCAACTTGTTACTGCTAAAAATTCAAATTAAATAAATCACACTGAGCGCAATATAATTGTGTTGGATTCGCATCTGAGGGAATCATCTATTGCATTACATTACATTACACTACATTACACTACACTACACTACACTACACTACACTACATTCCATTACATTACATTTCATTCCATTTCATTTCATCGCATATGTAGCATCGCATAGCATCGCATAGCATCGCATAGCATTGCATTGTATTGCATTGCATTTCATTTCATTTCATTTCATTTCATTGAATTGCATAGGATTGCACGGATGCTCTGGTTGAGAAAGGAAAATTAACAAATAAATGCTAACATTCCTCCGATGATCTCTGGCTGGTGACATACTACAGAATGTTTATTTGGGGACCTGAAAACTATTTTTCTCGTTGGCTGTTCTGTTGAACATTTGAACTTAGTTTATAGGAAATGTGAAGGGCATGTTTTAGAAGTTGGTTGGTGTAGTGTGTGTAGTCAATCCATTTTGAAAGTTGCCTCATTCCACTCAAGATCTCATCTTTTAAACTGCCTCTTTCATTTCCAACATTTTTTCTGCAAAAAATGTCTCATCCTGAAATTCATCTCTGTAATTGATAATGGGCCACATAAATTTGAGCGGAAATTTTCTCATCTGTTTACATTAGTTTCCACACAAATACTCAATTTGTATTTGTAAGAAAGGAGACAGGACGACGAATAGGTACGATTCTATATGAATCTACTAGGACGACAAAACGACGACCAACAAGACGAAGAATAAGAAGAAGAAGACGAAAGGAGAAACTTTTAATGATGGAATATTTATTTGATTTTCCAAGTGTGCTCAAATCAAGTTTTCTTGCCAAAATTCCAGTTCAAGTACGAGAATTGGTCGTTGTTTAGACAATTGAACTAAGATTTATTCTGCCTTGTCCTTATTTTCTTACCCCTGACTGCACTGTGCCATGTTCACGGTGGAAGCAGAGGCATAAGTAACTAATCGCAAGTAGTCTGATTGATGTCCTCATGTACGTTCTCATCGTTGTCGTTTCGCTCCCCATGGAACCTCATCATTTCACTATGTAATTACATTTGTATATACGCAGTACATAGTGCCTATATAATTATATCCTTCCCGCTCTAACTGTCTCCTTATACCTACACGAGTATTTTTATGTATCAACGATACGATACCATACGATACGATACGACACTCTGAGGCAGAATGATGGCGAGCAAGGGGAGAAATGATGTTCGTATTTAGCGTGGCTATTACAATTTTATTGCGAAATATTTTAAAATGTATCTCTCTCTCTCTCCTACCTTATTTTTCCTCTACTCTCGTCTCGTCTCGTCTTGTCTGTGTTTATAGATTGTGTTGACTATTTAGTGCGGTGACGGTGGTGGGTAGTCGTTTAAGGTTTAAGAGAGACAGCGTAACATATCTTTGTTGCTGTGTCATGAGACTCTTTAGCTGTTTAGTTGAATTTGAATGTTAATGTTACACAGCTCCCCAGTTGTTCAGCACATTTCATGAGACTTCCGTCAATTTATTTAGCTTAATGGACTTTTTTTGATAATGGCACGAGTGGGTTGCTCAAGTCAGTTTGATGCTCAATAGAATCTTCCCAAGCTCCTGCTCATCATGTAATAGGTCGAAATCCTTAATAGCACTACCCTTTACTATTATTATTACTGTTCCTACTACTATTACGAACACTCTCTCTCTCTCTCTCTCTCTCTCTCTCTCTCTCTGTACTACACAACTATCTGTACTTGAAGGTAATTCTGTATGACTCCATGGGAAAAAAGGATACTTATGGATGCATAAAAAAGGAAATTTAGTCCACATAAATACCCATGTATACAACATGGATCGAAGGGAATTTACACAAATGCAACCGATAAACTCAAAACAGATCATAAATGCTTCCTCAGTCATTGCTTTTCCTACGTTTTTTTCTTTTTTCGAGCATCTCCGTTCTCAATTGAAATCCTAGTGATTTCCCCATAAACATAATGTGCCAGGGCAAATAAATATTTATGTCCAATATGAAAGCATAAATCTACCGTGTCATGTTTCCAATTTGACTAGAGCTCATAATTAATAGAGGGACGTGCTACATTGTGTCAGGAGGAGAACGATTATGTAGCTATTTAGGTACTACTGTGTCACCATACCATTCTACTGTAGGATGAAGGAAGGATTCAGGATAACACAGTCAAGTCAGATTCATTTTTCTTCTTTTCTCTACTTGCTCCCTCCCTCCCTCAAAGTAGCGCCCGCAGGATTTTTTTTGTCACGAAAAATAGGCCTGGAAAAACTGGATCTTATTCTGTGTAAAGTTTTAAAATAAATGCGTCTTATCTAGCGTAAATTATAAAACAAATTTAGTTGTTTTTGTAATAGTTTATAAAAAAAATGCGTCGTTTTCGTGTTAATTTTAAAAAACCGTGTGGTTTTCATATAAATTTTAAAAAACTGCGTCTTTTTTTGTAAATGTAAAAAAACAGCACCTTTTTCTTAGAAATGTAAAACAAACTACGTCTTTTTCTTGGAAATTTAAAAAAAACCGCGCCTTTTTCTTATAAATTTAAAACAAGCTGCGTTTTTTCTTGAACATTTAAAAAACCGCGTCTTTTTTGTGTAAATTTTAAAAAACCGAGTCTTTTTTGTGTAAATTTTAAAAAACCGCGTCTTTTTTGTGTAAATTTAAAAAAACCGCGAATTTTCCGAGTAAATTTTTAAAAAACCGCGTCTGTTTTGTGTAAGTTTAAAAAAAAAACGGCGTCTTTTTCTTGGAAATTTAAACAAACAACGCCTACGCCTAGTTACGCTACTGTTTCCTCGTGTGATTGCTCATAGTTGAAAATTGAATTGAAATGCCAGCAAATTAATCTCACGCTGCTCGTAGCTGGGAGTTGGTGTTGGAATTGAATTTTGTGTTTGTACGTTGCGATAAGTGGATAAGTTGACAGGACAGAGCTGGTTGTTATACACATAAAAAGGAAAGAATTGTATCAGCTTATATTAGTAGCCTGTCCGGGGGATGATGTCAAGTGAAAAGGTGTTGTTGTTCCCACTACCATCACCATCACCATCACCAGAACCAAGACCAACTCTCGCTATTCATCCCTCAACATTTGCGTTACAGATATGACAGGACTCTCCACACTTTCATTGTCCTTTTTGTTACGTATTTCACACCCGTCATCCTCATCCCCATCCTCATCGAGGAAGGCACTTACGTCCACAATCCACAATTTCAATTCAACTGGAGAGAACTACTTGAGGATCATATCATGGATGTATGATACGGTGTGATACGAGATGCTCACTTATCTCCTCTGATGAGGTTAAAATTCGTTTTGAAATTAGGAAACATTTATTATCATTACATTACCATTGCGGAATGCAATGCAATGCAATGCAATTCAATGTAATGTAATGGAATAGATGGTGTGCATGACTTGGAAGTATTATCGTGATCGAAGAGCTTTGTAGATATTTTGTCCAGTCTAACCTGCGTGTGGCATGTAATTATCGCCATCGCTCACGTACACACAAACGTTAGGCCATAGAAGACACAGGGAGAGAGAGAGAGAGAGAGAGGAAAAAATTTGGAAGAGATAAAATGAAACGAAAATAAAAGAAGAATTTAAGTCACGTCATGAAAAACAAAGTCTGCTTGCTGGTTTTCCGAACTAAAAAGATAAGTTGTCTTGTCGTCTCTTTCTCTCTCTCTCTCTCTGCCTCTCTCTCCACGTTAGTATTCATGTAAAGTTTGTTTTTCTTCAATTTCTTTACCTGTCTGTCCATCTGTCCTTCCTTCTGTCAGACTGCCTGTCAACTGTCAACTCTCAAGTGGCTCAATTTCGTTTCCTTTTATGGGCAAAAACAATCAATTCGATTCTTTTTTCCACTTTTCCAACTCTAACTCTCTTTCCATGGTTGGGTTACAGCTAAATTTTCATTCCTTCTCCACATATCTGTACTACATACTACAGATATGTATACTGATACACTACTCCATGTCGATATCTGTGCATGCATGTACAGATATTGTTGCCATGAGCAAAAATCTCTTGGAATATTTTGCATAGTTGGAGTAAACACGGGAGTAAAAAAGGAAAAACAAGTATGTATTTCATTCCAACTTTAACTCCGACTCCGACAAGACAAGAGTATGGTGGAAAGTGTAAATGGAGAATAGTCGTATTTTAATAGAGCGATTCAAGTTTAGTCTGAAAGGTTTTTATATTGCAAAATAACATTAGGGATCCTTTTATACTCCTCTCGTATTTTATTCACGGGAAATATTGACATGGACCAAAAAGTGAATTTTGCGTAATCCAACTCCACGCCCAAACTTTTTCCTTCTGAATTTTGAAGATGATTGGCAATTTTATGGATACAGGAGGAAATGCATGCCAAACCAAACATGAGCACAAAGGATGGGATGGTATGGTATGGTATGGTATGGTGTTGGTGCTGCTAAGGACACACCGGCTCTTGGTTCTCACTTTTTCGTCCTGGCCTTCCTTCTGCCCTGGCTCAACTTCATACTGGTGGTAACTATAGGGATGAGGATACAGATGCAAACATAAGCACCAAGATTTTCCCCGTACCATTTTCCACGTGTGTGTACCTGCTGCACTTTACAATCTGAATGTACATTATTGTCAGATGATTCTGTATTTACACGTACTAATTTCTAATAACCTTTCCTATCTGAATTGCACTTGGAGATAAATACCCATGTACAAGTCATCCAAGAAATCGCGGCCATCCCTTTTCCATCTCCACATGTGAAAAGCATGGGTTGAGATGCTTCATTTTAAACAAATGAGCTTTGTTATGACTTCAAGGTCGTGTAAATACACTTCATTTTTTTCTTACTAATATTTCGATTTAAACATTTTACTCGGGAATTCTGTAAGACCAGCAGCAACTCCTTAAAATACTGCGAAATATGTAATTGAAAGCCACGAAACGTAAAAACAAATTTTGCATCATTATTTATTCGCTTTCCTTAGGTGCCTCTGACGTAAGACTGGGTCAGATAGGGCCAATAATATGCTCTTGTGCCATGACTTTGAGCATGCCACAAGAGCAAGAACAATAACAAGACAAGATGACGGGTTTCTTCTTCCTTTAGAAACACAAGGTTGTCTGTGTCTAACGATGAGAATCAAAGAGTCTAGAGAGGAGGATAAAAGAAATATAATATGCATGTGGATATACCTATGCATCCTTTATATTATTTAGGTATATATAATATACAATACTTTAGGTATCTATAAAATTTAAATTGAACATGGAGCAAACTGCAATTTTATCATGTAAGGTCATTATATAAGCTATTTAAGCCTTCTATGTATAGTGCTGTACAGTAAAGTACAGAGCAGTGTCCAAGTCTATATACGGTCACCGCCCGGTAGATTAAGAATTGCCTTGTGCTTAGTTTAGCTTAGTCTGCGGGGTAAGTATAGGAAGAGGGACATGTGTACATAAATATAAAGATAAAGATAAATATACGGGATACTTTGTGTGTGCTCAAGTCGTTTATCGTTGGTTTAGCCATCGTCAGTCAGTAGATTTCGTTTGTTGTTTCTTTCTGAGTTCTCACTGTCTCTCTCTCTCTCCCTCTTTCTCTCTCTCTCTCTTATTTCTTAAGTTCAATCTACACGTCAAGAAGGAGCAGTCAGCCAACATGTTGTTCTGTCATGCAGTCTGTCAGTCAGGCGGCTTTTTCATCTCTGATTGAATTCAATTGAACCTCAAGCCAGCCAGCCAGCCAGCCAAAGTAACATTGGATTTCACTGTAAGCTTATGTTATATCCCAGCCAAGTCAAACCAAAGGAAGCCATGCCAAACCATGTCATGCCATGCCATGCTATGCCATGCTATGCCATGCCATGCTATGCTATGCCATGCCATGCCATGAAACTCTGAAAGTACGAAAGGATGGAAGATGGGAAATAACATAACATAGCAGAACGCGTAGCAAGTTGAACGGTTGAAGTAAAGCGAGCGAGCAAATGGAATACGATGCATGTACTTGAGATTTTACAGCTTTTTTCCCTTCATCAACTTCTCCAATCCAGCATGTAATACGTAGGCAGTGTGTTGTGTTGTACAGTACGGTATAGTACAGAGTAGAGTATAGAACAGTATAGTACAGTGCTGTGCTCACTGTGCTGTGCTGTCTTTGCATTTACTTATAGCCATGCATACATACATCCACATCAATTTTTGTTTATATTGAGAAAGAAATTGAATTTTGAGCAGTCCACAATTTTTTTATGCGTGAGTAGTGAATATAATTATTTGAGAAGCATGTCCGTGTAGATATGTAAGAGTAGGGATGTAGGTTTTAAAGTTGGTCTTGGTCTTGGTCTTGGTCTTGGTCTTGGTCTTGGTCTTGGATGGAAAGATGGAAGTTTAGAGGGATAAAAATGTGTGTGTGTGTGTGTGTGTGTGGAGTGAAGCAAATTGATGTTATGTGAACGTCAAGTGAAATGAAGCAATTTCTTTTCAATGTGATATGACAGCTCGAAACTTTAATTCTCTTGAAAATATGGGCCGATCAAAGGGAAACTTACCTACAAATATCTTTAAGTGCTCTTCATTTTGATTATAGTAAATTCTTATCAATTCAATTATTATGTCGTTGACTGTATCTGTTAGACACTTGACTTAATCTCAAACTTTTTTTCTCATTCATTCATTTACAGACGGAGGAGCATCTGTGGGGAAATACATACCAAAACATCCCATCGCATATCGCATCGCATCCCATCCCATCGCATAGTGTATTCCATAGTATCGTATCGTGTTGTTCTTGTTGGTTTGTTGGTGAGCAACTGCTGTTTCTTTCTATCATCTGTCTCGACTTTTTCCACTTGTTCCTTATCGCCCGTAATTATTCTTTCAAAATTAATTTAACAAGACATGGTGGAATTGCAGTTGTAATTTTTCTGGATTTTTCTTCAACAACTCAAGGCTAGCTTAGCTTAGCTATCCTATCACACAACCAAAGTCAGATTACCTGTGATTACTTTTTCAAATAGAGGAAAAGACGTGCTGAATTACTCCACACTCACAGCATGCTCGTTTACGTATGCATAGAATAGATACATAGGTACCAACTTATTTACTCACAACATGTACCTACATATTATGTACGTAAGTTTGGATGTTGAATTTGGATGGTGAATGGAAGTAAACAGATTGAAGAAATTAACAGTTTTTCTTATCGCGCCGCTGGTGGGTGACGGTTGGTCTGTCTGTCTTATCAGAATCAAGTCTTTGATAATGTATGTATAAGTGGAAGAGAGTGCGTAATTGTAAAATGGTTGCCAATCGAATTTAATTAAGTGCCATTTTGTAAACTCCATTAACTAAAGGCAGCTCCTTTCCGCCTTCTCCGTTCTTTTATATTATTCTTAGTAATTATATGAGTATATGTAGGTAGGTACGTACCTATACTCAAGGAGTGCGTTCATTTACGGAAATAAAGGCAGCATCTAAAAGGATAATAAATGTTAAACATACAATAAATATACAATCATTTCTAATTCCACATGCAACTTTGTACGTAACGTAACCAACAGAAGGTTCCGCTGTACAATTCTCATATGTAAATTCACAATTTCTTTGATGATTTTCAAGTCGGTAAGGTGATGCAATGCAATGCAATGCAATGCAATGCTATGCAATTAGTTGAAGGTGGAAAGTATTATTAGCCTGTAGAGAATCTCAAGGTAGCTGTTCCAATTACGCAGCTAATTTAAATTTGTATCCTAGGCTCGTCCGTCCGTCCGTTCAGTAAGTAATTCTGGATTCTTTGACGAGTTGAATTATTACTACATATTACCGCCCAGGATCTAAAAACCAAGAAAAACCAAGTGCAGTTTGTATTAGTAGTTACAGATAGTGACTTTTGCATGCTCTTATCTCTTATCGTTAGTTTTGAAAGATTTTGATCCCACAAGATTTTGATGAGATGTTGTTGAACAATCAGTCAGAAAGTGGTTTCTAATGTGTGAGGAAATGCTATGGGATGACGGATAGTGAGTGAGCTTAATTTTAGAAGTACACAGCAACATTTTACAGCTTGGCTGGGCATTAATGAGTTGATGGATGGGATGCAACTTGTGTCTGTTTGTGCGTATGTATATGAATCAGGAAATTAATTTGATTCATTAAGGATCCGGAGGGGTTCAATGTTCATATTCAAATCCTATAATTGCATATGCCTACTGAATAACTTACAAACGACCCAACCCAACAACAGATACTTATTTGGTACCTACGGAATCAAACGGGAATTTTGAAACAATCATGCCTCCTATTAATGCTTCATTGTAAAAAGGTCGTCCCCAAAATCAAAATCACAATCAAAATCAAAATCTGGAAGCACACACAACCGTGATTCTGGTACCTTGAGTTGAGTAGCGCAAGCAGGATTTTTTTCGCGTAGGCTTGGAAAAAACTTGACCAAATCCAGCGTAAATTTTTGAAAAACTGCATCTTATCTAGTGTCAATTATACAAAAATTACGCCTTTTATGTGTACATTTAAAAAAAGCTGTGTCGTTTTCGTGTCAATTTAAAAACGCTGCGTCATTTTTCTGTAAATTTATAAAAAACCTGTGTCATTTTTCTCTAGATTTAAAAAAAACCTGTGTCATTTTTCTGTAATTTTAAAAAACCTGCGTCATTTTTCTGTAAATTTAAAAAAACGGGCGTCATTTTTCTGTAATTTTAAAAAACCTGCGTCATTTTTCTGTAAATTTAAAAAAAACGTGCGTCATTTTTCTGTAATTTTAAAAAACCT
>JAAXYX010001261.1:0-24713 GCA_036851915.1 Ptenothrix huangshanensis | reverse complement strand
AAGGTACGGAGGGTAAGATTAAGTAATCAATCTAAAACGCATCCTATCTACTTTAACTGACCAAGATGCGTTTTTCATGTCTTTTCTACCTTAAAATCAAATGAATATTTTTGCAACATACTAGCAAGTATAAGGTCAATCTACAAGCAGTATTTATATAAATTTCATAAGGTGGTACATTTTTTTCAAAGCTCTAAGCTTTTTCAACCTTAATACTTGTAACTAGTATTTTTCTATTGTCACGTAGATTGTTGAAATGATGAAAATTTGAATGAAAAATGTAATTATACCCGAGGGTTACCTAATTTGTGCATACATATTAAACATATGATATTGTATGGATGCATTGGATTATAGGATTCAAACAAAAGCAATTTTTCAACACTTGGGTTAAAAACAAGTACATACACTTGTAACTAAAAAAGGAAGGTTAAATTTTGTAATTTAACCGATGAATGAGTTTGACAATGGTAAATCTGAAGGTGTCTTCCTTTAACAATTGACCTTTGAACTCACTCCAATCTATACTAGTAATTTAAATGCGATTACAATATATTGCCTTACTGTTTCTGCACCTGAATAATTTGCTAGTAGAAACTGCTAAAAAAATTTGGGGAATAACAAATTATTGCATTTGATTCGAAACATAAATAAATTCTACGTGCTCCGCAGAAAAAATGCGCAACTATTTGCAATACTTATGCTTGACATTTTTAGGACGTGCTCAGATCATTTCGGCAAACTAAAATTCCACTATGTATGCTTGCAGCATCTTTTATTTTAATTATATTAGTACTTTAGTAAGCCTGACATGTTTTAAATAACGATAAATGTGATTGGTTTGGTCACAATCAGTCCTTGACTTTTGAAGAGATGAGTACCTTTTTACAATCGACAAATCGACACACGCCCCGAGTGAGAGAATAAGTATGTGATGCGTTAGAAATATGTCTTCAGAACGAGGTGAGCTACTGCAGACAGACATTACACAGTTGGATAAGTGAAACGAAAAGTAGATATCGCTGTTGTGGTCAAATGCATTGATTTTTGTATTCAGTACCTCAAGTAGTTCATACTCAAGTTTTTAAAGAAACTAGTAATTCGCGTAAATGAAAAAGAAGTTTGTTTGCGCTAGACTAGGCGATCCGATGTTGCACTAGTTAAGAATCGCAACAACATTTGTGGAGAAGCAAGGATTGATGTATGCATAACCCAATACAAATACTCTCTCTGTCTCTGTCTCCGTCTCTATCTCTCTCTATCTCTCTCTATCTCTCTCTCTATCGTCCACACAGAAACCTGTGAATGAGGCTTTCGCAAAGTCAATGAAAAATTGGAATGGAGAGTGGAGAGCACCTGTGCTTTGTGTGGGCAAGTGTATATCGGTAAGTGGCTGCACGACGACGACTACTCTGGTTAGACAAGTATCTTTTCTTTTCTGCATGGTATACCACCATAATAGGAGTTACGCATACAAGTATGTATGTATACCTACTTAAAATATATCGCATTCAGTACAGAATATCGATTCTGTATCTCAGATTAAAGTAATAGTCTCATGGATCAGTTTATTTATGCCAGTGTCAAGGTAATTCATTCTTGTCCACCCTTCAGTACATACTACAGCATAGGGCTGAGAGCTGAGAGGACTGTAATGCAATATAATGTCACTGAGGTCCCAAGGGAACTCCTGCTTCTTCTCATGTATATCCAACTGGCTACTCTACTCTTCAATTAGGTTGAATCAATCTCAAAAGAACCTTCAGTAAAACTTCTAGTTCATGCATATAGCATTTATTACACCTGGTCGACTTATTTGATTACAGCTAGTACAAAAAACCATATTATAGCTTCCCGCAATAATCTAAATAATCCACGTTTTACCTATGTGTACGTATCTATACTTAAGCGTACATCATGCAGCATAATAATTACGATGGTATGTTCAATTGATGTGAATATATGTACAGGTATTGCATATTACGGTTATATAAATGTGTCTGTATTTTATTTGCCTCTTGCCCCTAGTTCGCAATAATAATTTTTCCGAGAATATCTACAGACAGTGTACTTACTCATTCCTCAAAATAGAACCATAGAAGCATTTTTCCAAGGCATAATCGCTAATTATAAAATTATGAAATGAGAGTTAAAATCGTTAAAATCATGCCGTCCCATAGAATACTTGTTCCTTTCGGCTGTGCAGTACCTTCTAGTATCTTTTCTCACTCGTTTAAACGGTCAGTTAACCAATAACCTTTTAAGAGGGAATTTTTTGGGAGTCTGGCTTTATTGTACAGTAAGGATCGATTATCGTGATCATTCATCTTTCAATTGTACTACCAAAAGCTTACTACGACAGTTGAATGCGATTTGAAATAAAAACTAAGCCTAGTTGTTTCATGAATGCAGGATACAAACGAGAGGTTTTTGAGGCTGTCGATTTTATGAACCAATTAGACATTAAACAGAAACAAACATAACCTAAGTGTATATGTAATAAATAAACTTTTAACTATACGGTGTAATAGCTGTAAATAGATAATAAAATTGCCATAACTTAATAAAGTGCGCTCTTGGGCAATTCTATCAATAAAAATAACAATCTTCTATCAAGTTTTTGCAGCTGAGCTGCTGCCGTATCTTTAGGTCATTATAATTAAAACGTTTTAACGGATTATTATAAGTTCATGCGCTAAGCCCCTGCACCGCTAAGGGGTGAATTAAAAAAGTATTTTATAATTTCCATAGATTTTTAACTTTTATCATTTCCACCAACTTTAGTCTCAGCTAATTATATCAAAATAATAATAATAATAATAAACCCAATGAAAGCTGTCATGAATGCTACTTAAACTTGTTTTACTGTCAATACTCCAGGGTCATACGTGCTTGCAAGAGATTATTGATTGTTGAAATAAATTATATTTTTAACGATGTATCTGACTGCATTGCTTACCAATCTACACTACACACTATAAACTATAAACGTTTCTTTGCACCTCCGTCGCTGATGTACAATGTATACACGGTTATTAATTTTATGTTCGGCAACAAGCTGTGCTTGTTGTTACTAACATACGGTCAAGACAACTGAAGTGAAATTTTCACAATTGCATATTTGTACGTTTTAAAGTGTTCATTGGGGGATGGACCGTGTAAGTCAAGTAATTACTTGTTAATAAAGATTCTGATCCAATGTAATTTATAAAATTGACCCGGTATCATTGTGTCTGTCTCTGTGGTCCTAATGTCTGCAACACGAGTAGACAGGTTCCCAGTTCATTATAATAGTAAGTAGAATTTATGACCGCCTATTGACAAGACATGTTTTGTTGCATTTTAGCCTTAGTAACTCAATTCAGATTTACTAATTGTGCAACTTTATTGCTTCAAACTTGAGCTATCAATAACATTGATCAGGAGATGAAATAACGCCAGTACAAAAGATTTCTAAATATTTTGAAACACAAGGATGTGTCCATGCTCGCGTGTGGTATTGATATTTACAATTGGGCATTACAATGATTTATGGTTTTCAAAAGCTGGCTTTACCAAATGCGTTTTTATTGAGGCATATTAATTTCCATATTTCTGCAGAACTCACTCGTGCCTGAATTTATAATTGAAAAATACGATTACATATTGAAATAGATACTAACGCATAAAATTCATTGCTTATTTCCTTGAAGTTTCATAGAAAAGTATGATTTGTACGATTTGTATGACTAAAAAGTTCTGATTAAGAAATTTCTGATAACTAAATGTCACATACAGATTCAATGAATTTATCTCCTAGAAATATTCAAATATCATTGTAACACAATGTGCAAGTTTTATTATTTTGTCTCCAATAATGTTCTTCAGCGTTGTAGATAATTTTATTCGTGGAATTTTGAGAAAATTGGTCAATGACTTAGCATGATAACTGAAAATTGTCAAGGTGGTAGATACGAAAGCAGCATACGTACCTATGTATATAGTAATACGATTTCATTTGAAAACAGAAAACATGAATAAATTATTCGTGAACACGAATTGCAAGGTACAGAATGCGGCTGCTAAGTTACTGGCTGTACATATATGTATGCATGTAGATGTTCAAAAACTACTGAGGAAAGTGGTTTAATATCGTTGGACACATTATTAGGATGAATGTGTGTTTTGTATAGAGAAGAAAAGTAAGATAATGGGTGTATAGGTATGCCTTCTTGGGTGAAAAAATTGAAATGTCTTAAGTGCGATGCAACCACTAACTAGTATTATTGTCACTATTACCGCTCCACATGATAATATCGATTTCTGATCTCATCTTTGATTAGAACTGGACGTGCTCGGCTTCAGTGAGTAAGGAGAAGGAAAGGAAACTACTTACTTCCTAATTTCCCTTCCTCTTGTACTGCCACTAATCATCAGACGAGAAAAAATAGTTGTCCTCTGTGTAAAATTTCTGCTTAACAAAAATATAGTTTCAAAGTATGCAGTGCCTCATCGTTTGTCTATTACTTTTATTATTTTTTATTGCAACAGAAAATGATTACATTCATCCAGGTACACACTTCACGAAGCTAATAACTTACAAAGGATCGACCCATTTGAGATTGTGATAACCTTACCGCATACAAGCCCCGCACATCCTAATCCAAATGACAATAATTCAAAATGGACTGGATTTTCTACTAATTTAGAAAGTCTACTATTAGCTGGTTATTTTAATTGAGATTTACGGCCGGAAGGAAGGATTACTAATGGAAGGGTCGGAACACACAACCTCCTTTGTATCGAAGTATGAAATAATATGAAATAGAACGAGAATATAATAAAAACGATATGCTGCGAATAAACGCAACATTTTTATTACTTTTTGCTCTCAATTCATAGCATTCATTCATAATAAAATGCCCTTTGACTTAAACGACAAAGAATTTCTGTGTTCGATTTGTTTGAATTACCCTTGGTGTACTGCCTACTGTTGACCTTTACAAGTCGCTCAATTATCATGAAAAAGTATTCGCTTTCCCAAATTCTATTACTATTTCCTTAATGTCTTGGGTATTGTGTATTATGATGTTACCGCTGCCATAAACAGTTGTACTTGCAAGATCATACATTTTTAATAAAATTCATGTTTAATTTCTATCAGAACTGTGTCTGCTTTTGGGTAGACATTTAAAAACATAAAAATTCGTGTTTTGTCTGTGATTCTGTAGTAATGGAGAGTCGTTTTGCCACGGTTGCTCGTCCACATCAAAAGCCATCGCATCGTGTCGTGCACACGACCATTGGAGGCAGCGCAGTGATGTTTATACGAGATAGGAAACATCATATGTATTAAAGTAAATGAGTTTTATCCTCCCAATTATCGTCTGTTTCTGTCAGTTATCGAACTGTTGAGGTAATGAAATATAATTTGTGACAGGTACTTCAACGTTACACATTATTCCTTACTCGAGCAGATGAGATGCCTACGTGCGAAAGAGAGAGGTGGTTCAGTGTGTTGGATGTCAATAAGTTCTAGAAAAGCAAATCATCGGTGTCAACCTTTGAACGGTGCACATACGTATGGAGAACATCAGAACTACATCCTTTCTGCCAAAGTGCCAACAAGTGAAAGTGGACAGTCCGGTCATCATGACTCATAATATGTTTGTTTGACCACCTCACCAAATACATCAATTCTCGAATTCCAGGATACATACTCTTCCGTCCACAGCTTTGTTTATTTTTCATGCAATTTTCTTTGAAAATCGTCGAAATGAGTCTTCTCTGATTTCCAATGTTTTCCCCCTTCGAGTATTACTTATCACAATTACTTTTTCCATTTGCACCTTCATTTCATTTTTTTATAGTGATTCCCAGCTGCACATAAAATAAGTAATTCGATAGAGACAAACTAGAGAATACTTTAGATACCCACGCCCTTGTATTTTTTCATCCGTAAAATAATAATATGCCTGTAATTACAGAAATTACACCAATCTAATTGGCTCCTGGCTTTTCCGAAAAGCAGTAAACAGTAGCACAACGGCAGCTGTGTAATGCTTTGCTGTGAGCTTGGATAAAATTCAGTGGACAACCGCTGGTTTCAAGTAGATTGCTAGGCAAAAAGATTTCACTGCTCGCAAAAGTGGGGTCGACCAAAAGTGAACGAAACTTAAACCTTACAGAGTTATCTTGTATAAGAAGACCGGTGATCCCGTACATAATACGACTTGATGCGAGCTGCAGAATCGGGGAGACTTACAGAATTCGGAAGGATTTTTCGTTGTTTCGGATGTTTGTTTGGGATTTCGGATATGGAAAAACTTATGGTTATGAATTTTGTATACCATAACCGGTACTAGGGCAGGAGATGAAATGCTTAAGTCATATCACTGTCGCCACTATTACCGTTAAATTGTAGACATTTGCTTGCAACACTTTTAGCTTATTAGATTTCTAGCAAGACGAATATAAAACAATTCTCAGTTAAAGATTGAAAGTCTTGACTGAGAGATTAATTAAATAATTAAAATGATCAAAATTAGGAATAAACTTAAAATATAAATAGAATGTTTTGTAATTTGTGAGGATGATTAAAGAAACAACTGATGATTTGAAATCTCAATGTAATCATTTCCTCCCAATGATTTATTATTATTATTCAATCATTTCCTCCTCTCAAGGTCCCAGACCGAACTATTCAAATAACGCGCCAAAATGCATGCAATTAATGCAATAGTTTGGTTAGTAAGAACACTTAAATGCTGCTTGAAGTCGACAAGAGGTGGTTGTTGCAGGGATCTGAATTTTTTTTTAAAATTTTCTTTAGATTCACATAATGACATAATTACATGACACCGAAATGACAGCTTAAAGTTTAAGTACAGTTTACCACCTATACGAAGCTTGCTTCTTTACTGCGCATGATCATTAAGTACCACTTGTTGTCTACATGCCGAGTTTAAGGTTTAAGTCCTTTAAGACAACTGTGACGAGATTAGCGCAGTTTAAGTTGCCTTCAAGACATCTTTTTCTATAATAAGTCGAGTCATACATTTGGACGAGTTTACGAAATAGCATAGTCGTCTTTGTGAACTGACTGGCTCAGACGCTGAGAAACGTTGAGTCACTACAGTGACAATGACATTTTGTAACAAACTTGTTTTGGTAGACATTGGTTTTCCTTTCGATTCCTGGTTAATTTAGAATGCAAAAAGAAAGATGTGGAAGTGGGAAGATTGCAATGCATATAATGAAGAACGAGAAAAACGTAAAATCTGAACTACTCTCTACTTTTGGAAACTTGTATTTTTAACTGTAAATGACGACGAAAGATTTGACAATAGGCATACGAATGCAAGTTAAGATGCAAACTATTTGTTTTTTCCTCTGACATTTCATTACTTTTAGGAATGGTTTCCCAATTCGCACTGCATTTAAAAGTAAAGGTGCGACTGAGAACATGCTGTTCAAGTGCACTTCCTCAGTTGAGCACCGTACGCTACATGAAACTGCGAATGTGTAGTGAAGTCGCCTGTTCTCAAATTTTTAAGTGTTCACGTGCAGGAGTCAGTGTATTCTAGTCTGATAAAAGTGAGGAATTCATCTAAAGTCAGTACCACATCCAAATATGCTTTCCAATGATATCATATATTGACTAATACTTTAGCTGTAAAGCTCTGTGAGTGATCATTGAGAAGCATACGTAGAACGGCTTACCGGACTTGGCGATGTAGTTGGTGTTACTTCTTGTAGTCGAGTAGGATGGAAGAGAAATCACAAAATACATGGCAACATTCTGACTAGTTGTTCATTACGAGGTGAGTGGATATCTAGACAGAGGAAACAAGTAGGTATTGAGGTATGGCCATTAAACAAGAGCAAAGGTTGGTTGAACATATTTTGAAGCTACCCCAAATTCATGTAAGCAAACCAGTGCCAGCTAGACTGCTTCTACAATGTGGGCACAATAATCTATATGGTATTTCAGTGGTACAACTTACTCGGCAGTTTTTTTCAAGTTTCATACTTTGGTGTTAAACCTCAAAGAATTTTTGCGAATCAAAATAGTTGCTAAAGAAAATCACTGAAACGTATGCCTATTAAATGACTATCATGATGTATTGCATGCCTAACTACCTCGTAATCATGCTTGTACATGATAGGAAAAAAGCTGCGGAGGCTCCGTTATGAGTAGAGTTTATTCATTTGTTCTTGTACAAGGTAAGAAATGTTATCTCGCGATGGTATCAATATACATACAGTGACCTGATATACAGATACAGGTATCTCAGGTAAAATGAATATGTGTGTATATCAAGTAAATGTACTGAATCGACCAGGTGCCACTTACCACTAACAGCTGACCAAACGGAAGTCATGCAGAGAAAGGGGAAATCATGGCGATTATCATTAGATGAATACAAATATACGTATCAAAACTCCTTACCCTCCACAATGGGATGACTGTAGATCATGTACCATACCGTAGCAAGTCATAGGTAATACAATACAATATCAAACACCATCAGGGCTTCACTTAATTTAAACATTACGATTTTTTTTGCCAAACAAATTTTGCAAGTCAGATTGGTCTTCGTAGTGTTAAGAGTGCATCATGGAATACTCGAAATGAAATGTCCCCCGATTATGAATTCTGTCTAAAACATGAAGAGGTAGTTTTTCATCCCATGTATATGTCGCATACCTGTAGCGGTAGTGATGACGTTTACGTGTGGTAATTAATGTGTTTAGTTTTTAACACTACCGAGGTTTGCACTTTATAGAAATTCATAGTGTAAATGTTCATGTTAATCAACATATGCATACAAATTAGAAAAGCTCTGTGAACCTTTGAACGTACGGAAGTAGAATATAATTCAATCGGAAATGAAAATCTTGGGGAAGACGCAAGTCTAGCAACGCTGCAAAAGGAGGAACAATCAATGGGGAAATACGGAGGAAGGAAGCGATGGTAAGATGTGAGAAAACGCAAAGCCGGCGCATAATGTGCTGATAACACGTTTAGAAGTTAAACACCAGAAAACTGATGATTTGAAATGCATACCACATTGAATTTGGACGCCCTTTTCTTTGACGTCTTTATACAAAGTAATGGGTTATCAATGCTATACAATTACAAGCGCAAGGTGTGCTGTTCATGAAAACAATACTGGCGTGGTGACTTTGCGACTTCTGTTCAAACTCCTCGCTTACACCTGATGATTACATTTCAAAATAACAGCTTTGGTAATTTATTCATATTTGCTTTTAATTTTTTCAACGAATTCATGCTCCCATAATTTTAGCCGCATGCTTCACTAACACAGTACAAAGATGTGTTTAGCTGTAATTATCCCTTGCAGTCATCCTTTGCGCGAGCAAAAACCAATGGATTGCATGACTTTATTAATTTGAATACGGAGAAATGAGAAAACAGTAGATCATGAACACTTAAGTGTAAATATGTTAATTACAGTAACATCTCACCAACAAAATATGACATGGTTTCCATCTTTACATTTCGAAACGGGAAATAGGAAATATTGGTTTTCTTCCGTTTTTATGTGATTTTACTTTTACGCGTTCCGGTTTTCCCCAAAATGATAAATATCACTGTGTTATCTAAGAAACATAGCATGCCGATATACCTTTAATTAAAAATTATGGCACGTTCGATTTGATTACATCTTTTATGACCGAATTAAGGCTGTCATGCACTATTTAATTTATTATTTTTGGCAATACTTGAAAGCACTCCCCATGTTTTTGGTCCATTGTTTTATTGCACTTTTGCATCAGTGATTAGTTCGTACTTGCACTTTTGTTTTATGAAGTGGATGCAATTTAGTTCTCGTTTGAGGATATGTTTTACGTACTTTTTCATAACATTTTCCTCGTTGACTACAGATTTGAATGAAGACTATAACACCAGCCTTCATCGACAACTCTGAGAAAACTAATACCAATTAGTCCATATGTAACATTTTCATTGTTTGCAACCTTTATACTATACGTCCCTCTACTATTCCCTATTGCACTGTTGTTCTGTCTTTGATATGATGAGAAAAATATCAGCGTATTTGTAGAACAGGGTCGCTGCATAATGCGAGATTCCCATGATTATCCTTCAACTCGCATTCCGTCCTATTAGTAGACTTGTTACTTAGTTTTATCAGTCAAAAGCAAACACTCATTCATATGTAATTATTCACAGTAAAACTATTGCATGATTTTTATCCGGTTATTGCTGCCACTACTTTTCTCCCTTGCTTTTCAAATATCAATATACACATAGAGTAAGCTGTTCTTAACATGGACAGTTAGTCTCTGAACTCATACTCGTCATTGCCTCCGATTTCTAATCGATGTCTTGCAAGCGTTTATCAGTTATCATTGGCAAAGGGACAAATTAAAAATATTCGAGAATGCCTGATTTCTCACGGGCAACGACGTGAATCCCCTTGAATCATTAATAACATGTTTAAAATTAACGGATGTCACTTTCTTTTCATCATCTAAGCAGTCAACAATGTATTACGCATCACATGTGTGTACATCGTACGAATGTTGTGTATCTGAACAGATGCTGCCATTTCTACTTGGAAAATAGAGTTACAACACCATTGCATAAATGCATTGAAAAATTTTAAATTATCTCTTCGGATGGTTGCAATTTGCTTTGATTTTTGCAAGCAAAAATCAAAGTTGAGGTATTAGTAATAGCAACATATATTTTGACTGAGTCAACTGAGCGTAACCTTTGAGCTGTTGGCTGTACATATTATTTTTTACGCACGGAAAGGAGTATAGCGTTGCAATTTTTCTGGATAGGGTTTTCCGCTACAGCATGACTAAAAAATTAGTGTAATTACATCAAAACATGCAACAGTGCAGCAAAAGAATGGCAAACCACTGCTCTAATAATTGACACATTTTTATTGTATATATACTATACCTCAAAAGTAATTAATTTTTGTGTCGAGCGTCATCCGAATGCATCGTCTGACAACATTCCATTTAAGCCCTTAAATGTATGACGAAGTCTTTAAAAGCTAAAATAGCATGATCTCATATGCATGTGCAAAACTGTAGCTTATATGTTTAATTGTCATACAATTTTACAATTTCATTGTATTCTATACAATTACCTCTCTGCCTACAAAAAACCATTCGTATGTTATCTACCTCCCTTTGAAGCATGTACACGCAGCTTTTTTGTATATTTGTTGTGTGGATGTGACAATAAAGCCTTTACCTACCTTACTTACTTTGTCACTTGTCTACCCATATGTGAAACGCAAACTTTGAATTTTTTATCGCTGGAATATAAAAACTATTGATATTTTTTGGAAAAATAATCCGAAAGAAAAACCTTCCGACCAAGGTAACAATTACGGAGATGCTAAGCAGAAACCTTGGTCAAGTGATTCACGGAAATAAATTCTCACAAAAAGTTTATTATCTACAGCGAACGCTTGTGTAACTTTTGCTACATTTTTTCTAAAGCCGATTGAAGGCAAAAGCTTCAAGTTTCTTTGTGGAAATTCATACGTTATTCATAAATAAACATTCCGAATAAGTCATGCATAAAGGACATAATATCATCATCATAATATCCAAGTACATATAGAGAGCTAATTAGCCATGGGGTAACACAACGTAAGAAGAACAAGGCAGTACGGCAGCAAGGCCTGAAATTTTAGGTGAAAAATTATTATGCATCGTCGTGATGAGCACGGGTATTTAGCGCAAGATATACTTGCCCCCAAGACGCTAAAGATGAAATAACTGTCTCTTCCTCTTCGTAATGTGAATGCAATTATGCCAGCATACGAGCGAAGGTGAGCTCTACATAGTTTATCATACGCTTCGCTTATACTGACATCATCAAAATCCAAAATATGTATATCTACTCGGATGGGAAACATTTCCGTGCAAATAACAATTTATTTTTAAATCTCGATTCGAGTTATGAAACATCATTCAGTACAAGACTAATTGAGCACCATTGAGTTCTGAGATCTAGGTAATTGAGAGAAGTCGAGTGCATTCAGGGATGCGAATACAAATCGCAACAATTACTTCTTGAATTTGTTAATAAAGTCTATCTACCTATCTTTTTATAGAATCAATTATATAACATGTGTGTACAATTATCTAATATAAAAAAGTAAAAACTGTAGGAGTTGAATGGGGAAAACACAAAAAATATTCCGTTTGCTAACTGCCTGCTACCCTCCTATGAATTAGTACACTTTTATTTTGAGGCTTGTCTCCAACAAGGCAAATCTAAAGGTATGTTGCTGTGAGTGCCAATGGGTTGAATCCCATCCCATTACATCTAAAGATTGACAGGGAGGATTGCATCCGGTTTTTTTCTATAAGGTTTCAAATTGTATAGGCTGCAAAAGCCGCAGTTTAGTTTAGTTTTTTAGCTGAGAGTAGAATCAATGACCTGGTTTTTAGTAAAAAAGCAGAAAATTTTCACCTTTATCCCCCAAATTCGGGGTAAGATATTGGTTTACTCTTTTTTAAGATTACGCTGTTTGTCCGCAGTTCAATTTTTCACTACTGACCAAATTTGAATGAAAATACAATGAACCTTGCCTACGATTCGAAGGCTACCTCAGACCTTACCCATGATATTTTTGTGCCTAACACTATGGAGACAAGTCCAAATTATCACTCAATGATTCTGGCACATCATTCGTAAGCAAAAATTTGGCAGTATAACGCCTTTGCTTTGAGTTTCGTTGAATTTGAATAATCCAGATTAATTATTCCAACTAACATGTTTGGATTATTCATTAATTCTTCCTATTGCAAAATTTAAAATACCTACTTTTTTTCTGAACTCTGACTATCCGATGTTTCTTTTTTAAAGATGAAATTGCATTTTCCTGTTAATAAATTATCTTCATACCTGCAATTATTAGTTAACGAGCCGGCCTATACCTAGAATTATAGCGAGTTAGCCTATCTAGTTTCTGCTGCTGGAGTGTCTGTCTTCCAGGTATCTGCCTACGATGTGTCTTCCTGCCCAATGGCTGCCAGTGTCTTCGGCAGAAAGTTCTTACCTACATTTTTCGGCGCCGTCTTTTCGATATAATGCAATGCAATGTCGAGTAGAATCGATTGCTGGGCTATATAATAGCACTGCCTTGCACTAAATGTAGGTAATAAAAACTTTCAATAGAAGAGTACACCTGGGTAGGTATTTGTGTTGACCGTTTATACCTACCCAAAATTACGACGTTTCATATATTTTGATTTTATCTCAAACAATTTACAAAGCATATTTTATGTCCAAACTACGAGTGAAATTACATGTATCACAATCGGACTATATTATTGAATTATTCTGTCCTCATACATTTAGCTGCATACAAACCTCCAGATTATTAACTAATCATAAGCACTAATAGATACGTCCTCAATTACGAAACCACTCCCATAATGGCAACAACGAGCTATGGTTATTGCAATCAGTGTCTGTCGATTCGTATTCTAATTTTATTTACGGGTGCAATTCATTGGGAATTTAGTTACTTCCTCCGGCGAACTGCGTTTAGGTGGCAGGTGTACTCTGAAAACGCAGTGGTATGAGAAAGGGAAAGTGAAAATACTATATCCCAGCAATTTCTGAAGACCTTCGTAATGCTTCCGTTCGTCCGCAACGAAGATATATTTTTGTCCTCCATATACATGAGTGGCATTTATATATAAATTTATGTCAGGGGACTTCAGGTGTCTAGATCTAGAAAAGGTCAAAGTATTCCAGAAGATAACTGATTACTAAGCTTGTCCGATATGGTCAATTGTCTTGACTTCGAGGGCTCGCGCGACGAATTATTTCTAGTATGTACACCTCAGGGCTGGAAGAAAGTCCGTGGAAGTTTTGAGAATGAAGGCAGCCATAAGCTTCTCCATAAAACTGTTTTCCGTTCTTGCAATCCCCCACATTGCTTCACTTTGAAATATTTCTTCCACGTCTGGCAAGTTTAAGTGGGAGGGAATCCAGCGCAACAATGAATGATTTATGACTATATGAACCGAGTTTAGCTGTTATTACTGTTTCGAGTAATTATAATCGCTTTTGAGTATAATTATATTAACTTCGACTGTCGCTTTCTTTTTCCCCTTCCTTTTATCCAGCCGGTCATTCAATGGTGACGGTTGGAGCACAAGAAGGCTGAATGTCTTTGTTTCTCAAATCACCGCAGTATAAAAAATTAAAGGAGAGTCAAATGCGCTGAATTTCAAAGAATGTTTTTTTTTTTAATTTTCACTCTGCACGCTAGTAATTAGAAATAAATTTCAAGTAAATAGTATCGATTTTAGCAAAGCCTACACCCTTAAAATTCATCAAATTAAATCCCAAATTTGCCAAGTTTATACGGAACTTATTATGAGACCAAAATACTCCATGTCCTTAAAAATTTTAGATCCAGAAGTAAGAACAAATTCTGCAAGAAATGCCCTCCAGTTGAAGGGCAAGGAAAAGACTAACTCTCCCGAGCTACTTTGACCAGCCTCCAGGCTAAATATTAGGCAGGGTTACAGTATAGTTGTTATTTGCAGGTCAACGGCTGCAGAATTGCGGGCACCATTTTATTTCGTATATCAACCTGGTAGTATTGAAACGATTAATTATATATAGAAAATAGTATTTTTGTGCATCTAACTTTATGGAGTACAACATTAGGCGCCATAAGGAGCAAATTTGTATTTTAGCTAGATTATTTTATTGTGACACTGTTCTCTCGTTTTTTCCAATACAATTTAGTTATACACAACATGAAAATGTAAAAACTTCATATTAAATTAATTGACAACAGGAGTTCTGAAATTGTCATTGCATCCTTATCGCTTGTCAAGTTTGGATAAAAACATTACTCATAGAGAACACCAAAATCACTAATTATTTCTTGCATATGATATCAAGGAAGCCATGTATGTAAATTACTGATGCCAATGCATTCCAATGTGAAGGATTCGGTACCATGGAAAATATTTCACTAATCGTGAACAATTATATTTTAGTACAACTATATCCAATGTAATATTTTACTAGTACCAGCTGCATTATAAATTGACGTACCTATTCCTTTTTATTGCCTCTCACTATGCAATTCCGTTACCAGTTACCTAATGAAGTACATAAAGAACAGTATTTTTTTGGTCTATAGAAACATTTTTATTTCTCATGCAAACGTTTTTTAACTTGAAAAAGAAGTGCCTAAGCCTACTGTCAGCTTGTAACCATCTCTGAAAAGTAAGTCTATTTGTATTTGATTCACATATTGTCTACACAATTGGGTAGAAACTTCACCCTGGCATCCACCTAAAGTTTCCAATTCTATATGTAATAAAACAATGAGGTGTAGGTAACACCTATACAGGCAATAACATCCCATTGGGGTACTCCTTACGTCACAAAAGCTATCTCAGTCCCACAACAATGCATGTGTTTTATAAGGTACTTTGACGAATGGTATTCTTTGGGGACAGTTAACGTCCACAGAGGAAAATCACGTGATTTTTGCCGAACTTAAATACCGAGGATGCGGCCAGAGTTTGGTTTACTTTAAATTTGTTATTCGACACATCACAATAAATAGTTCCCAGCGCGTAAGTTCTTCATAAGTCACAATTGTTCTTAAAAGGTTCTAGTAGTCGAAATCATTCACAGGAAAAATCTTACAGAGGCTTCTACAGTGTGTGGCGTGTTGTATTCAAGAAACCCTTACATTTTCTTCGTTTTCCCTAGATTCGTTCAAACTGCAAATAAGAGAGCAAGGAGTTCCCTCGTGTGAGCCGCAACAAAGCAGTCCGTATCAACAATTACCTTGGTAGCCACGTCCATCACAGCACCCTCAGTTCTATATAACCAAGCTACCTTTGCCATTTGTCTACACTTGGTTAATTCCTACGCTGACCGACGGATACACCACCCCGCAAACTTTTACTTTTGCACCCTTTCGTAGTTTTCTTCCGTAACACACGTGAAGTCTACCATCAGTTCAATTCATCGAGCCGAGCTAGAAACAATTAGCAACAGCAATCCTCTCGTGATCATCATTTGAATAGCTTCACAGTTAAAGCTTCTAAAGCAAACTTGTGTTGAATTTAAAAAATTCCAGTGATTTTTTCATTTTTTAGTCACAGTCTTCACAAAAATAGTCAGGTAAGCACTGAAAAAAAAATTACAAAATATTCAAGTTATCGTTTCAAACGGTCGTCTATTCCAAAACGGTGTCATGGTACACAATCTTCACGTTCGCATAGAAAAATGTCTGGATTTTTGAGTTCATGTCAACTGAACACAAATTGACAAGTGCTGAATTAGTGATAACAAAGCGACCAACCAACTCACCGTATTGAGTGTTACTGTGCAGACTTGTTTGGCTGTCCAAGTTGACAGCATCCCTGATATATATCATCAAACTCATGAGGAGTCGAAATTCTAGCTTCTGCATTGCTGTGGAAATTCTCTGTACATACAACGTGTTGCCTTTTGAGCAAACCGGTAGTTGTAAGCAGAATCTCGTCTACCCGTACTAAGCAATTGGGATACAGAGCTCGTTCAAAGATGAATTAGAAATCTTGACAGTTCACTTGTATGATTACATTACAAAGTCTTTTAATTTGATTATTTTTGATAATGGGTGTTCGCCTGTGTATCAATTTAATACATATCCTGAATCCCATTCTAATGATGGTTCACCTATCAAGATATTCCACTCACTTGAACCAATCAATCAGTGAGTCATCTGAGAAAGCCCAGATCCATTAATTTTTATTGCCATCACTTTTTGAATTATTCGAAATTGCAATTAATTTTGAATCATGAGCTCGATTCATTGGTAATAGGGACCGAGCACGAAAGTGCAGTTTTGCCAAGATCATTTAATATTGCAAGCTCTCCTGATCTTTACTTTTCCAATCAAGGTGCTCTTCAATCAACGCATTCACTTGCTTCCCCTTTACCATTTACTTTTGCAAAGACACAAAGGATACAGAAGCGGCTGTTACTAGTTTCTCGTGCAAAGTACTTAGCCTTTCTTATTACCATTATTGAATATTGACCTTATTAAAGCCTAGAGAGGCTCTACCCTTACGTTTAACCACAATTTAAACTAAAATTGAACTCAGCCAATCGTTAGGTGTGAGGAACCATTTTCTTAACGCGCATAGTGGTCAGTTAAATCCTAGTTCTGTCACTTAGACATCTGCAGTACATACGTTTAAACCACATTCATTGATACATTTTTTATTCTTTTTCCAAAGATCATCTTTTAATTTGACCGCAAAACAGTAATAATTTTTTCAACTTTCACCTTTACCTTAACAAGCTTTCAGTGGAAGTATTTAATTTGATGGCCAAATTAAAGTGTTCATAGAGACTCAACGTTCCTTAGTTAGCTTACTTTTTGGCTACGTATCGACGCATTCCCTGTACCTTGTTTAGCTACTTCATATTTCTGCCAGATCATATTATGATTCTGAAGGAATAGGCGTCTGGTGTCTGGCACAGGCATACTAGGTAGATATCTATCGTAAGTATAGACGGACCTCACGATCGATTTTTATGCAATATCAATTTCCATATGTAAGCATGTACTCAGCTTGCATCATCCTTTGCGAGTCAGTCCGTCACAATATCTATGATTAACTAACTACTTACACACGGCTGCAAATGTCAGCTTTACCTATCCTAGGTACATGGTCATTATTGACTTTGTATGCAGCAGCATGGGTTCTCCAACCAATATATTTGGTATAGTTGCAATACTGATTTTCTTATAAAGCATCTTCACTTGTATTTTTTATAATTAAGATGCGGTGAACATCACCTGTAGCCCTGAGGCAGTAGGTTAGGTATTCTTTTCCATTCGCGTTTATTACTACAATTCCTACGCATAATATTTTACGCCTTAGACGACACGTAGTCAGGCTTAAACCAACTACTTACTCACTAATGAACGGTTTGAATTCTCGTCAAATTGCTTTGTTTTACTCCCTTTGTTTTGCAAATTTTCCTTTTGAATTGAACGCTCAATGTTGCCAATACTTTTCTGCGTCTTCAAGAACTTTTTATGATAATTGATTCCACTTGAAATTATAATTGTCTGAGCTGCAATAATATCTTGTTATTGCGACATAATTATACTTGACAATGAAATTATGGCTGCTTGATTTTGATACGTAACCGTAATTCAGCTTCTGAAGGATATTAATAAATCGTTTTTTTAAATTACCTTTATTTTTATTATTGCAAAGGGGGCAAAGTATGACTCATTATAAAGAGCTGCATGCTGACAGCTTTACCTTCTGAAATTCCGTTCATGTATATGTGTGTAGGTAGGTGATAGGTTGTCCTAAGCTATGAAGAAAGAAGGCTTTGAAATTAGTAGGTACGTTGAAGGAGATATAGATTTCCACGCACTTGTGTAAATAGGTATCTATCTACCTGCATTATTTAGGGCATGTGTGAGTTAAAAATGCAATCGCATGGCCTGCTAAGCAGACTTCAATGCATGCTTGCTTGTTTCAAGAAACGTCAAAGTTGTAAACAAGGCTAAGATGGTCATAAATATACAGATTCCAACGTACCACCATACCTATGTACCTACATGCTTGGTACTCTCATTCGTATGCATGTATGAAATATTAAGTATAAGAAACGTCAACATGCTTGACCACTTATGTGAACTTACGATTAGAACGTAAGGAACGATTACCTGACCAATAGTTAGTTAAAGTTGGTTTATTACATGCTCAAGCGACCACAAAACTATTCATTTGATTCATAATTTCTCTTGACGTTTCTCTTAGACTCTCTTAATCATGTTAGGTAATGAGCGGAAAAGCTTGAGAGTCTCAAAAGCCTGAATGAATACACATGAAAAAGGACTTCTTTGTTGATAGCACTTCGAGCTGTCATTCATTTCAATTGTTGTGTGTGGTAAATATTTATGCTATAAAATTCAATCGAGACAAGAGCAGAGTCAAGATCGAAGAGAGAACGTGCAGTATCAGGTTTAAACGTTAAAGAGCTGTTGTTCTAGACGTCTGGACACGGTCAGTAGTCTGCCATGCATCGCGTATGCATAATCGTGGAAGTTGTGTATCATTGCCGAAATCTCAAGGATTGAGTGCACAAGTCAACTTGTTTTATAATTTATCTCGAAAGTTTCTCGATTAATCTGATAACGATTCAAACTTGAACATTATTTCTTATTCGATCTTTGTTTTTGACGAATGTATACAGAATGAAGTCCTGGATGTTAGTTGTTGCTCTTGCTCTCCTCGCTTTCTCAAATGCACTTCCAGTTCCAGAAGAAGCAAACAAATCGGCCACAACCTCTTCGGAAGAGCCGTCGGTAAGTTCAACATTACGATTTGATGGCATGCCATCTTTATACTACCAAGATATGCATTTTACAAAGCAGTGCAGATTTTCCGTTTTTTTCTTGTAATTGTTTTTAAACCTAATTATATGCAATAGCTTAGGTATAGACGTAATTTTTTTTATTGCATTTCGTACACTTTCATTTCGTATGATCACCTTGTTAATTAAAATTAATTTTTCAAATGCAATCTAAGCAAATTATTTTCAAGTACTGATAGGTGTAATAGTCTTCTCCTAGTTACCAGTATTAAAAAGTTGTCGATGAAACCCAGTAGGTAAAAGAAATTTAAAAAACCTGTTCAGTTGTCTTTGTACATGTAAGTCTATCCAAAGCTGTCCAACTCAACTTCGAAGCAGATTACAGAGAACATGAGAACCTGTGTAGAATATTTTTGGGCCACAAACCTAACAAATATACCTGATTCGAATTATTCATAAAACATAAGGAATGTAAACGCTATTACGTATAATTTTCGCCACTGTATCTTCAGATGTTAGATAGACCGGAAATCCGAGTACTTTCCGTGTTGAATCCACTAATGGCCTTTTTTATCTCTAATTGCCGAATTTGTTGTGGATGCTGACGCTGACCGATGTAAACGATGTAACAAGAAATTGTTGCTTCGTGTGGTATTAGTGTTCTGTTTCCATCTTGACCAAAGAGTTAATCGTTGTATACTTGAGTTACAAGAGATACGATAAAGTAATCGCAAGTGTAGAAACGCATTAACTTCTTCGTCCGCACATAGTACACGAGTAGCGTGTGGTCATGCTCTAATGGACGAAAAAAATTCGTCTCAGTATACAGAGAGAAAACAGAAAAGTATTTTTTTGGTCTGCAAAACGAAAGCAAAAGTAGAGAAATTGTTGAGCAAAGTCGACTGACTTTAGTATTGACTTCCTACTTCCTGAGACACCCATAATATTCTTCTCAATTCAACAACACTCTTAGAATCCCATATTATCACTTTCGCTCCTAATATTTAGAAGGAAAATACATACTGGATGGTAATCCCTTAGCGTCTTATTTCGTGTAAAACCAGCAGCACAAGCAGGTTTTTCCACTTGCTTCAAAACCGGATATCGCTTGCGTTTGACACATAGACTGGTGGGTCAGCAGACGATTGTGCACCCCTTGGATTTCACAAGAGTATCACATTTGATTTTCATGAAATAGGAGACTGTTCATTACATGACTCTTCGGACATATTCGATAAGTAACTATGACTAACCATGTAGGTGTAGATAAATTCATCCTCGGCAGAATCGTTTATGACCAGTACAGAACGATTCGATGACCGCAGAATTATGCAGATATTTGGTTACATTCAGTTTGTATTTCGTGATTGTACCATCACTTCCCCATCCTAAGGCGATGTAATTGCACTCGTTGTTCATGGAAGAAGATCCTTTCCTCTTTTATTTCTTCAGTCAAAAAGTTAGTTACACTATTTGAGCCAGTGTGTGAGTAGCATTGCCTGAGTACACATTGGGAAATTAAATTAGGATCACAATTATAATAGCCCATACGAAGAAGCTCTGCTAGGTGATGTACGACGATTATTAAACGAGCTTTACCTTTGATAAATCTAGAGTAAAGTTCACTTTTCAGCTTCAACCAAGACCAAGAAAGCGTTTAACCCATTTCACATGTTCTCGTACTTGCTTGTCTTTCTTGTCTAACAGTAGACCCACATCACATGATGTTGAATAATAATAATTACGATGTTATGAAAATCCTTCGAATAGATCCCACTGGTATAATAATTATTTTAAAGGTAGATTATACTATTAACCATTTCATTTTCTTTCTCATGCAGTAAGTAGCTTTCATGTCAATTAATATACCACAGTGTACTCTACTGTTGTATTCACTTTTTCTATAGGAATAAATCATGAAAGCAATATATTTTCATTCAGTAATTATTATTTATGGAATAAATCTGACAGTGTGACCCGATTACATATTAAAGAAAGACAAGTAAGCACCACATCGTGGGTAAAATAAAAATATGACATGGAGTCACATTTATATGCTATGAACTATACATAGTGAACTACCTGTACATACCTCAACACATACTTACCTACCTAATCTGTGGGTATGAGTCATGGTAGGTATGTGTTGCAGTCCACGCTACTCAGTCATTGGTTATAAGAGCAGCTTTTCCTTACAGTAATTACATATAATGCACGATATTCCTGTAGGTATTTTCATGTGGGGATGTTTACCAACATCAACTCTTGATTCCGATACAAGGGTCCCCTGGCAAAAAAGTGGAAAATATCTGATAGGAATTTTTTTCATGTCAACCAATGCTCATAGAGCAAACAAGCATAATTTTTAATGCAATTATAATTACTGTTCAAAATGAAAAAATAATAGGAGTAGCGAGAGATGCTAGTTTGAAGCAGTGAGTCAAACGATAGAGAAAAATAAAGGTTGTATGTTGTATTTTGAAACGGGAATTCAGATGATGATTTTGCAGAGGGTAACTTCATTTTGTGGTAATTGCAATATCATAATGAATGATAGCAACTACGATGGATGCACATGAGCCTGCGGCGAGTTAAACTATATAAAGCATGAACAAGTTTTTACGCTATGTTATTTTCCAGTTACTATCAACTATCAACGACTCAATGCAGTACTCACGTGAAGGGTTTCATGCTCACTTTCTATGCGATTGCATAGTCATTCACCTTACGTGCAGCAAGTACAATACTTTGTGTGAATCGCATCTACTGTAATTCATACTACTATCACACTGTCGTACAGAGATTTAAGTACATACTACTTTGTATGTATATACTATTATTATCGTAATGTAGGCACATACTATTATGTAAATTTAAGTGAGCGCCTACTTGTGATGTTGTAATGACCAAACGTCTTTTAGGTTGGCGAGAAAGTTAGCGTTATTTCATTTTCAAAGAATGAATACCTAGTGATACTGCATATGTATACGGTCGAGAAGACTGTGGGTACTCCCACGTTAATTAAAAGCTCTTTGCGTGTTAGATGCTTGCACAGAAGTTGACTAGGTAGATAGGTTACAGGTTTAGAGATACACGTAGAACTACTATCTCCTAAATATTCTTCACCTTATGTATAATATTTAGCTTGGACGAGGTCATCAGTAGCCTCAAGATGTTTTTAAGAATTAAAAAATAACAAATCTTGCAAGAGAATAGGTGACATTATTATATTAAAAGTGTCCAACTGTGAATGCATTTTTTCTAATATTTGTTCTTGTTTTTTGTCTTACGCGTATTTTAATGCATTGTATTTTTCAATTGTCTTATTGACAAAAGATGACCAAGCAATTCTCTTTTCAAGATTTTATAAATATTGATAGAATAGTTGACATTGATGTATGCCCAAATTATAGATCCATTAAGAAGGCTAGCTACTAAAAAGATACGGATGTAGACTGCAAGGTAGTACATAATGAGGATTAAGCAAAAATTTTGAAGATTATACAAAGACAAGGTCTGTCATGTGAAGAGTGATATCCTCGCTTTTTTGTTTGAAAACAAAACCTGTGTTTGATGCGTCAGTTAAAACGTAGACCAGACTGTTACTTTGGGAATGCGCACATAAATCAATTGGAAGGATAGTACGCAGCCTAATTTTGATTATTAAGTCACTATGAATTAGCCTTCGAAATTTCCCATGTGGCCTTACAAGATTTTAGGTAGAATTGTAGAGAGCTTTTACTAGGACTAGGGCCAAAGTGATGAGCTTAGAAATTCTCAAAGATATTACCTTGTGCCGAATATATCTGTAATATTTACTAATGGAGATTAATCAAATATAAAAATCAAGTCTTCCTCGATACCACATATTGAGTAATCAAAGAGGTTAGTCCGGAAAAAATGGAAATCGTTTAGACAGCTGAAGGTATTGCTGTGTATTCACATGCACAGATGGAATTTTGGGATTACATAATGTAGAATTGATGGCGGTATTTTTTCATCTCACATTGGGGTATTCTTTGTTATATCCATTTATTTGCGAACTTTTGAATAAGCAAAAAACATGCCATGGTCAGTTGGTTGACTGTAATTGAACCCATTTTTTGTACCTGATCACACTTGATGTTATAATAAGTGCAGGTAGACCTGAAACACAACTGAACTGTAACTACTCATAGGAATTGATTACCATACGATATGCGAGCAGTTATACAATTGTGGACAGTCGTTTCGTGTACGTACAGTACAGTCAATTCCGCTAGCGTAGAATTTACTCGCAATATAGTGAATGAACCGAGACTGACATATGTAGGTGTGCGACTTTGTAGCAATTTATGGGTACAAGAAAACAAATGCATTACATTCAAATGAGTTTCTCCGAATGGCATAACTATGCACAGTGCGATCAGTTGTATGAGAACTGGTTGGAGTGAGAATGCAGTGTAACAGTTGCTGTTACTCATTGGCACAAAATACATTGAGGTAGAATGTGTAATAGATAATAAATGAATACATGAACGCCTTTGCGTAGATGACCAATCGGATTATACCAGTAGGTAGATACTTAACCACTGTGCAAGCTGAAAGTAAACATGTTGATTGAAACGCTTGGAGCAAACAACAAAAATGCAGTAACGCAACCATTAGTTTTAATTTGATAATCAGGTCTCGTTACTAATAAACTCTGTAGCTAATAGTATCTGAGAGTTATATTCGCACCTGCACAACCTGTAGCAATCACAATCAATAAACCCAATGTACAATCCAAGAGTTGCAATTTGCAATAATAAATCTAGTAGGCTGGGTGCCAGACGGTTGTTTGTAGCCCACAATTACTCTCTGCCCAGTCATTCTGCTTTGAGATTTACGGCTATGGAGAGTGATGACTGTGTGATAATAATAATAATTTTATGAAGAAATTTCTTCTATTTACTCAATGCAGGCGTCTCCGCTATCAGCTATGGATGCAATGTAAATTCTTAATTTATTGCTAGTAGTGTTTGCGATAGTGAAGTGAAATGAAAAATGGACGCTTCTTACCACCTTATTATTTCCCTAATAAAAATTCAATTGAACTGAATCAAAGCTGAGAGTAAGAGTGACGTCCGATTTCATCTTATTTCACAGAATATTCTCAAAATAAATGGCTAAATACTAAATAAAGAAGAGAGCCACTCTTGTCATTGTGTTCGCTTCGCTAAAACTTCTTTTCTTGTTTTCATTGAACACAGCAGTGGATGGATATGTATTTGTTAGGTAATCGCTTGACCTAGTCTCATATTTCACGTTACAGAGCAAAGGAAGAGATGGCCTCTGTGACTGTGATTTACATATG
>JAAXYX010001260.1:0-24716 GCA_036851915.1 Ptenothrix huangshanensis | reverse complement strand
TAACATTCATTACGACGGTAATCGCCTGCACGCACATTTTTTGGAATATTTAATGCCGCCGCTAAACGCGCCGCCCGATTCGGTTCAAGTAAAGCCTATAATGTGTATCAGCACTAGGTCTTTCCGTGTGCAAAGTTTCATTCAGATCCAATAATAAATGTAGATTTTACAATCAAAAACTGGGTTTTACGGCCAGGGACAAAAAATTCGTTTACAATAGCAGGCTGTCGCTGCTAAAAATTGATATTTATTGAAACCTTTGTTTGATAACATCCAATTTTAGTTAAAGTTAAGTAGTATACAGAAGAAAAAATAGTAAAAATTTTTAAGTTAATCCATGGCAAGAGCATAACCAGCACCAGCTGGTCTTCCTCTTTTCCGTTTATGGCCAATCGGAATACATTTAGCAGTAGGTGGAACTTTGAGAAGTACCAAACGAACCGCAATGCCAACTGTGTGTTTACAAGCATAATCGGTACCAAATACTGGACAACTGCAAGTAGTCAGCGCCGAATGGCTACAAGATGGTCATCGAATTTTAAAATTCGCTTGGGGGCGACAAAAATCAGAGAGAAATTTGTAAAAATAAGGAAATTTTTTAATTTTAGCTGGTCTGTCGGGGTTAATTTTTTGAACTGGCCACTCGGACTGATTGGATTGTTGTAGAACAGACGATGGGCTACAAGATGGTCATCGAATTTTAAAAATCGCTTGGGGGCGACAAAAGTTATAGTGAAATTGGTAAAAATTAGGGAATGTTTTAATTTCAGCTGGTCCTTTGGGGTTAACTTTTTGAACTGGCCACTAGGACTGAATGGATTCTTGTAGAACAGACGATGGGCTACAAGATGGTCATCGAATTTTAAAAATCTCTTGGGGGCGACAAAAGTTTTTGCGTTTTTAATTTTTTTGTTTTTGTATTGCGACGTTGCCAGATTTTACTGTCCGGAATCTGAACCGTCCTTATTCTTCACGTTCGTAGTTTATTTCATTTTATCATTCCTTTATTTTATTGGATTCAAAAATCGTTTGATTAAAATTGAAAATAAACAACATGATGATTTCCAATGAAGTTTCGTTTTTTTAAAAAGCCTGAAAATCAATCTAACGTTAGCGACCAATGCCCTAGAACTCGACCCGCCGTTGGATTCAGCGGTTGAAAATAGGAGGTTTTCATCGGAAAGACAATTCAAGCCTGGGACTGCAAATGAATTCAAAATGATGAAAGCATCATTTTGTTGTTTTTATTTTACTTGTGAAACGTCAAAAACGAGTTTGCAAAATGATGAATAAGGGGACCAGAAAAGTGTTTTTATTTGCTTTTAAAAAGAGCTTTTTTCGGTTTTTTAAAATGCTAAAAATTCTGCTTTTTTGCCTGAAAATGCTAGAATTATGCTTATAAAATTATGATTTTTTGATGCTTTCAAACATGTTTTCCATGGTTTATGAAATTGCATTTTTCATAATAATTAGTAATTATGTACATAAAATCTGTTTTTGAGTTTAAAACTGCGCAAAATATTTTTTTGATCCCTCCAAATGCTTATATGAAGTCATTTTCAGTATTAGGGCAAAGGGGTTGACTTTTATTTCATTTTCATGCACATCCTCTCGAAATCAGTATCATTACTATCACTTTATTACCACACAACCATTTTATTTTTTTTGTAAATAAAAAAGCACACTTGACACTTGACATACACATTCGGGAAAAGCACAACAATAATAATACACGACAAAATGTCCGCTTAGAAGCATGTGTTTATTTCAAATTGAAAATAATGCGGGAATTAAATCTTCATGAGGGCAAACTCAGTTGGCATTTCCTTCCCCAGAAACCCTTGGATCTCCAACAACTTTCCCGGTTCCACTTGCTCGCATAGAAAGTTCCTCTTGCGCCGAAGCAGACGAAGCAGATTGTGATCAAACACCTGCGCATGTTGTGACAGCTTGAGAATAAACCCGTGCAGCACAACAATCAGGTTCTCCCGCTCCGATTCCGTCAACTTATTTCCATCCTGCACTGGTTTATTTACCACTTCCGCTGGAATTCCGTTTCTCCTCCCGATCTTCTTCCTTCTCGTTCTCGTTCCTTCACATTCTTTAGAACTCTTCAAAGTCACACACGAGTTTCCGTCTTCGGAGCAACTGTGGATCCGAGGAGTTGTTGTTCTTCCTACTCTTCCCCACTCCCATTGTTTTTTCAAAGTACTCAAGTTTCTAACAATGGCCCTTGCACACACACAAATCGCTCCGAACACACTCTTGCTGAAATTTTGATCCTGAGAGAAGATACGAAGGTTGGGGAGAACAACTCGACACATGGCATAGAAGCGGAAGGCCGCCATTAAAGCAGCATCCAACAGATTCTTCCACACCCTTCGCCTACAATTCAATTCTGAGTCAAAGAGCATTGCTTGAAGCCTCAAGGCGGTAAGATTTTTCAAACGATTTCTAATGAAATCGACGCGATTCTTGATGACATTGGAGTTGACCTTGAAGGTGAGAGTAGAGCAGGCGTCGTGACCTGCATAGGAGTCAAGGTCTCGCATCACGTGTCCTGAAGTCAGACAGAATTTCCAGCCGCAGAAGGGGACTATGGAATTTTCCAAACTTGGATCTTCCACGTTGTTCCAGGATTTGTCCAAGTTAAGTGTGCTGTTGAAGTCGGCGCAGCCGTTCTTCATCGTTTGTTCCAGTTCCGAGACGCGCGAAGCATCTGCAGAGACGAAAAGATAGTCGTCCACGTTGCGCACAAAGAATTCCTCCGGATTGTCCAGGAAGGTGGAGAAATACTGCTGGTCCATGGCGCCATAGTAAATGTTGCAGAGGAACTGGGACAGTGTCCAACCCTGGGAATTTGTTTTAATTAGTTACACTTTAAATTAGACATTTAAACAGTAGTACCCACAGATTTTGATTAAGTGTAGACTTCAAAAAAACTTGATCCTATCCGGTGTAATTTTTCTTAAAACTGCGTCGTATCTAGTGCCAACTTAAAAAAGTGCTGCTTTTCAGTATTAAAAAAACTATGCCGATTTTCTGTACATCTTAAAAAACCGGCGTGGATTTCCTGCAAATTAGGAATAAACTGCATCGCTTGCGTCTAAATGTTTAAAAAACAGCGTCTTTTTCGTGGAAACCTTAAAGAAGGCAGTATAATTATATTCGGACCTGCTGAAAGTCTGTGGCACTCAGAAAAGTCGGCAGAAATTATAAAAAAAAATCCTTTGTAGGTCTAGATCTGCGCAGAGTTACGCTACTGCATTTAAACTGATGCTAGAATAAATTAGTTACCTGAGGCAGTCCATTGTAAAAAGTAAAATTTTTCTTGCCGACTTGAATCAGTGCTGCGGAAGAAGCCAGGGCAGATTCTAATGACTCTTTGGCTTTTGTAATTGGAAACGGAAGGTGGCCCTGGAGTCAAAACCAAATTACCAAGTATTTACTCACTTCATTTCTACAAACTACTTCATTAACCTTCTCCCTCTACCTGTTTTCATCATTAACTTTAAAAACTTTCCAAACTCAAACTCACTCCATTGTGTTTATTGTAAGCATTCCAGGGACGACACTCAATAAAAAACGGCTTCTTGCTGTCCCCAGCCTCACGAACGAAGCTTAATAATTTGTTCTAAAAACAAAAAAAATATTTGAAAATAAAAACCTGCCAGATGGAGGAATTTTTTTATTAAACCACTGAAATAGCGTCACTTATATTACTGTATTGCAAAAAGACTGCAAAGCGAATTGAAAATTCAATAGTCTGAGAAAAGTTGTAACAGGAACTGACCCTGCCACTAGGCGACTTCTGCCAATACCTGACCAAAGTGAGTTTGCCTTGCTTGGCCAGGAAATGGTTAATGATTTGGGTCAACTTGGGAACGACTACGGAAGGATAGGCGTCCTTAATGTCCGTGCGTAGGAAGTACAGTTTGGGGCAGCCTCTCGCTCTCCACGAATTAATGAAACGACGCCAGTGACGGTGAATCGCAGTCGCGTCCGGGATTCCCAACCGACACATGGACGAACTCACGAATTCCAGGAGGTACTTGCACAAACTGTAGTCCAACTTCTTTTTACTGCTCAAAATCACAAGAGAAAAAACATTTACACTTTAGTAACGGTTATCTTGGAAAGAAGTAAAAAAGCCCGGAATTCACCAACAAGGAGCATATTTTAGAGTTCATTTAAGGAATAAGTTAAATAAATGTTAATTCTGCTCCTTACTACAACGGGTGATGTGACAGAATGGATCGGACGGAGTTGGACTTCTTGGGAACGAACCTGAGTTTCCCCGTCAGCTCAACAGAAGTGGAGTTGTTACTAGTCAGCTGCTGCTGCACTGTCGTCGAATTGCTCTTCGCAGGAAGACGCAAAGGAACCAACGTGCGACTGTGCAAATACTTTCGCTTCAACTTCTCCGTGACGCTCTTCCACGTCTCCCGGAGATAAAATGCGAGTTGGTTTCGGCTCCCGCTCGTCTCCGTCGCGTAAAAGGAACTCCTGAAGATGACGAGGATGTATTCCTGGAACAACCACACGACAGCTTGGGCCATCAAATGCCATTTTAACCTTGCATCCTCCACTCCTCCAAGCCACTCGCACCTCTCCACGTTGAAACCACTCAGAAGCTGCCTCAAATCCAGTTCACAAGTCATCCCTCCCAGGAACACCGACTGCTTCACGAATCTCCAGAACTTTTTCACATTACTCGAGCTGCCCAAGAGTTTCCAGGCTCCGCTCATGCGCACTATTTGCTCTAGCGTACGTAGAATGAGCGCATGGGGCAGCGCGTCTTTCAACTTTTTCTGGACAAACTTTCTCTCCTCCTCGTGGATTCTGATTCGAATTTTTTGCGGGGTATTCATCAAGGCTGACATCATTCCAGCACTTCCCGCCTTTTTTGTGGCTGCGAGCTTCCTCTTCTCTTTTTTTTCCTGCTTCTCCTCACTCCTCTTCTTTTCCTTGAGAATCCACGCAGACAAAAGTTTTTTCAGGAGCAAATGCACCTTCGTGAAGCGTCTGTGAAAATCGCACATTTCTACTAGAATTTTGGAGAAAGGACCATCACTCGATGCTGAAGAGCCGTCAAGGTCAATCAAGGTTAACTTTTCTGTCGGGGTCAGTGGACATCTAAAATCGGAATTTTCTGGGCAAGTTTTCTGAGCTGGATTTTGACTTCGAGTTTTGGGTGGCGAATACAAAGGAGTTTGAAAAATGGCGCTTGAGAGCAAAGCGACAGCCTCGCGTTGTTTGTTATTCCCGATAAGAATGGCAGCTTTGAGACAAACGTGGTTGCGTGGCCAAGTAGACCACGAACTAGTGTTAAACTTGATAGGATATGTGTGAAGGGTCAACTTGTGGTCAAAGGGCAGCCACGTTGGGGGCGGAGTCCAGGAATTTTGGTCTAGCCTTAACTTCTTGGACGGATTGAAATCTTGTGGAAATGTCCCTTCCCGCTTCTCCTTAATTTGTGAAGAACGAAGCGTTAGCTGTGCGATATCAGGAATGGACCCGGAGCATATTCCGGTTCCGGATGCTGCAGAAACCGGAATGTTTTTCTCCAAGTTCTCTTCTCTTTTTCTCCTGTTTGCATTTCGAACGGCTTTGCTCTGCCTCCTCTTCTTATACACCCGAACCCCGAGTTCCCTGGCCATGCTTTCGCTCAAGTAGTACACGTTGATCGAAAGCTTTCCATTAGTCTTCAGGAAATCCAGGGTTTCGCGCGGCAATTGCAAACCTTGAAGGCGCGGCGGTAGGAAATCCTTCTTCAAAATTGTGTTTGAGTTGAGACTGTAAACATTTTTAGCGATGGTGTTCAATTTTGCTGGATTTTTTTCAAATGCGGAGTTGTCGAGGAAGGCAACGAAATGTGTAGGGACAGGGGCCCTGAAATCACAACTGGCACCACACGTTGAAGCTGTTCCAGCTTCATCATTTTCATTTTTATTCAGTAGTTTCTTGCGATCTTTATGGAGATTTCGGCGAGCCACGATGCGCTGGATGTCTCTTGGTGAGGCCGTTGTCCAGCGGATGATCTGCTTCGCTTGTTTTTGTTTCGCACTTGAGCTTGTGCTGGAACTGGAGCTGGAACAGGACATGGAGATATTTTCAAGACTCATGTTAAGAGACGTTCTCTGCTGGGTAATTTTGGTGGGAGGGGACCAGATGGCGCTGTGGAGTGAAACAAGAATCAATTTTAAGTAACAGCTTTTGTGACAAATTGTAAAACAAATAATAATTAATGATTTGCTCAAGTTTGGAAATGCAAAACGTCTTATTATCTTTATCATTGCGATGAACATTTTTACACTCATTTTTGACAATGCTATCTAAAACACTTCTAACTTCGATCGACATAATTAGCTAAGAAATGGAAGAGGAATTACAAGTTTTGTAAAGCGATTTTTGAAAAAAATCTCAAGGCTACCTAAGCTGTGGAAATTGGAAGAAAGCGAAAGCAGGAGTTTTTGTTACCTCGCAATTTGCTTCTTTTTCTGTCAACCTTGCAATGGTCATGCACTTCTTATGCATGGTCGTTGCATAACCGTTGTAAAGTGGCATGAGACAGACTGGCATTGCGTGAAAAAAGAAGCGTGAAATTGTCAACTATTAATAATTACACAAAAAATGACCAGCACAACGGCAAGAGTATTGGGCCTTGACATGACGGCGGCGCGACAGCCTTTGTTTTTCTGTCACAATTAATTCCCAGCTTGTCGTCGTCCGTTTATTCCCCTTCTGCAATTCTCAAGCCAAAGCCAAGTGACAGTTAATAATTGCAAAAAAGTGTATGTACCTGCGTAATCATGACTGTAACGCAAATTGGCTGTAATTGTTCAAGTGTCACTCTTGCAGCCACTTCTCTCTTTATCAGTCACGGCTGTAATCAACATGCAAAAGCGTCTATCATGCACCTAACTATTAGTACATAAATAGCCAAATAAGTAAAAATACAAGCTAATTATCGTAATACATGTTACTCACGCCATGAGTACGATTATAATAAATCAAGTTGCATTTATAAGCACTAATTGTTATAGTCGACAGTAATTAACAATTAAGCACCAACTTCCAAGGAATTCACAACAGATTACTTCTTATACTTCTACTAAACTCCACTTATGCATTTTATTAGGACCGGCATAAGTCTTTTTTTCGCAAGTTACAATAACGACTACAACATTAAAACACACCAGTGTTTAATTTTAATGTTGATTGCAATTGTAATAATTCCAAGCATGTGAAACATGCATTGAGGAAAACCTGGAGAAAATATTCGTAGGTGTAACGCAGACTTGCCACACAAACATGAAATACCTAAGTACACATAAAATATGCGTTACTACTTACAAAGTTGATAATTTGTGGAACATAAAAATGAAGTTCCGCTTATTCATATGTCTTTACTTTAATTAGGTGTGAAAGGATCAGGCAACCAACGAATACAGCAGAGATAACAAACGAGACTAACGAGATTTGAGTGTGATTAAAACAAAGCTGCAACGATAAAGAAGACAACACAAGGAAAAGCTGGAGAATATTATTTACTTGTTTAGAAATTAACTTATAGATAAATCTGCCATTCTGATTCTGCACTTGTGATGCATATTAATAATATTTTGCTGGGCGCCAGCTTATCGACTGCGGAACGGGGAAGAAAACTTAATTTCCAATAACGATAACAATCTCGGTGCATATCTCCTCACTGACGTTCTTAAAGGTAAAGGATTTGTGAAAATGGACAAGTTTAAAATATTAAAGCATTAATAAACATGTTGCTCAATATGAAGTAGAAAGAGTAACTGTAACTAATTCATAATTCATATTTCGTCTCTGCACGTAGGCATCTGAATAATTCCACTTTTGATTCCTATCATATGCCACACGTTGTTTTCCATTTATAATTCCTCACTACTACAGGCTCATTCAGTATTCACATGGCATTTTCTTAAGGGCTATGTCGAAAAACTTGGAATTAGAATTCTAGTTAACCTCAAGTCCAAAAGTATCTTTTATTCACAACATTTCCAAAACATGGAAAATGAAAAATCGAAACATCCTTCTGTACAAATAGTTCCTTTCTTTGGAGCTTCTCTTTGCAAATAAATTGAAAAACGAGAAAATGAAAAAATAAACGTTGCTTTCAACTTTCCAAACGGAAATCACAAAAGAATCTACGCAACGAAGCGTAATAAATACACAAAATGATACTTATAAATCAAACTTCGAAACTGCCTACTTTCGTCATCATTTCAGTAGCCTATCTCATTAAATACCACAAGACAAGAAAAACCAAATATTATAATTATGAGGAAAAAAAATGAAAAACAAATTAATACAAAAAATTCTAGTGTGGAAAAAGCTAGATAATTATTGAAGCGAGTATTCGTGACGATGGTCATGATCCTGAAAATACTGACCTTGAAAGGAACGACAGCGAGTACAAAGCTATTAGCACAAGACGGTAATAAGTATTTAAAATGATAGTTACATAAAGTGCATAATGGAATAATTGCATTAATTAATTACTCGTACGTAATTACTCTCATTCCCTAGCAGACCAGGTGGTCGGATCGTCGTCACTTGCAAATCCATCAATTGCTGTTAATCACTCAATCATTCCCTTGTCAAGCATGCATAGGTGAAGCTTACAGCACTAAAATAAACCTGCCTACCCCAACTCGGCCTTCGCATTCTTGACAATGAAAAACGCAAACGGCAATAACTCAGCCGAAAAACTTCAGGCAGGCGAACAAATGACGATGGAGTTATGACAAAACGCAAAACCAAACTACGATGTATGGAATTTGTCCACCTAATTTCATGTTCATCATCTTTCCTACACAAGACAGCTTACATTTAGAATGTTATTCCTATTTTAGCACACAAGTAGTAACGACCAGCTCAAAAAATGGTTATGGCCAATAAAGTTGCAAACACAAAGCAAAACAATGCAACTGAACGGATGACGAGCACGTAAAATAACTAGAAAAGGCAAGTCTAATTGCATGGCATAATTAAAGAATTATACCTTGTCAGTTGTCAAACTCCGTCGTACACTTTACATAAACCCAACATTCAGCTTTCAAATGCTCAATTAAGTGTCCAGGTCCAGCAACAGAAACGGAAAGGGAAGAATGGCATCTACACAAAAAACACAAAGAATAAACAATTAGAATATTCCATTAGACACTAAAACCTAAAATAATATTTAAGGGACTGGCGAGAACAAAATTTGCTACAAGCCATTATTACTATTCACACAATTGCTCTTGCATTTCTAGCATCTACCCGCAAAGAAAATGTTGTACACATAAAATCGCTAAAGCTTTTCTACCGACATTATCCTAAAAGTTAAAAGTGCGGATTGAAAGAAAGATTGAAATTCCAAAAATAGGAGCAATCATAAAAATTAGTATTTTATAAAAATATGTTTTACTGATAACGTTTTCATTTACACATTTCCACTTAATGTTTAAGAAAGGATTCGCTTAAAATGCCGTATAGGTATTTACTCGCCAAAATTTCCAGAGAGATCAGTAAAACTGTACTGCTTTGCAAGTTTTACCGAAAAAGTGTTTTACTGAATTTCTCGGTATATGTACAACTTATGTATATAGCGATGATACCTGTACATACTTGTAACCGGTGGTAAACCGGAACAGCCTTTCTAGGATAGGAGGTAACAAATTACCATTATCACTGAAAAACCAAGGCTAATTTTCTAAGCGTATAGGATTCCTGGAAAAAATGTCAGGTACTGCTATTTCCATTTGTTTGCTCAGGTGATAAAGCAACTTAATATACAGCAATTAACAGATTAGTCTAAGACTATTATTATTATGGGATTATTAGTGGGAGTTAATAGCCATTGCAAAAATAGTAACACAATCATGAAATACTAAGCTGCAATTATGTCAAAAGGATCCCCCTGGGCAGGATTGGAATTTTTCAACATAATCAACCATTTATTTATGACATCATTAAAATGCAAGTATGTAATAATTTAAAGTAATTTCAGAGAAAAACTCATGAAACCATTGACGTATTCCAAAGAGATTTATTCCAATCTGAATCTGATTGATTGCATCACGAGTCGTCACATAACGTCTGTTTGTCATTTGCAAAGGGTCAACAAAGATTACCATAAGCTTTAGAACCACAACTGGAGTAGCAAGGATTTTGACTACATCAATTGTAAAACAGATGTTCGTCTGCTTAGGTATGGATTAAAAAATGCAAGTACGGCCACAAATTGCATGTTTTGCAACCATTTGTCGACCCCCCCCGACACGTAGATAATTATTATTCACAACGAAAACTCCATGAAGTCAAGTCTTTTGAGTAATACAAGTAGAAAAATCGACAATGATTACCAAGGAAAAACACGTTAAATAAGTTACGCCTGAGTCTTGGTCTTGAGAGGGTATTTAGTAATAATGCTATGCTATTCAGCTATTACTGAAGACTATAACCACAATTGGAATCAACGACCTGTAAAATGCAAAAAATAAACAAAGTGGTCATTAATTTAGCAATAATTAAAATCTCCAACATCATTGTAAGTAATGTGCTGTCCCTAACCAACTTAACAAACATTCCATAGGAATCGACTTGGATCCTAAATCCTACTCGTCATCGTTAGTTTGCACATGTATAAAAATGTTTGCAATTCTCCTAGCCAATTAAGTGCCAAAAAACAAACACTTATTACAAAGAAAGTGACTAGACAACAGTTCAAAGTTGATGTTGGTAGGAAAGTAGGAACCAATGTAAGCGCCTGCATGAAATTATTCAGTTGAGTCAATAGTTAAGGTTCAAGTTTTCGCATCAATATTCAAGACCAAGACAAACAATGAATCCCAAGAATCAATGCTCCGTCAATATCTTTGAGACAAGACAAGCTTTTCCTACTTTTTTCTTTCTCGTGCATAATAATCATAATTACTCAAGCTATAGGTACACTGTAATCAAATTAACCAAAAAAAACAACAAAGAATCAAAATCGAATATCAAAGATGTAAAACAAAGTAACTAGAAACATAAACAACTGCTGAAAAGTTTAATTTCTTCCAGCTAATAATTGTATTCTTGTAAGACTAAGGCGTCTCACGTCCAAATGCAACCAAAATACAATTCCTTTCAAAATTAACTTTGCAGTTAAGTTATTTAATTGAACCCATTTAATTAGTCAAAAAAGAGTTTTCCTAGCTATTTGCATTATATAATCTCATATCAAAATCTATTTTTGAAAAAACAAAAACTAAAAGTGTTACGTATGATAGAATGATTTGGTTATCTATACTTTAGTTTCTTTTAGGATTTTGGGAACCTGTTTTGCGATTACGGGAAATTGAGAAGTTGGAGATTATCTATTAGGTATACATACATCGGAATTGATTGTACAGCCAAAGTCTTGTTCGATTTAAATGATGACATAGAAGATCAAGTTTAATTCCATGTATGTAATTAATTTAATTCAAGGTGAACCAGAACCAGATCCAGATCAGGATCTAAGCACAGATAAACATAATACATACAATTTTACTAATTTCAATTAAAAATATTTGCAAAACATTAATTTCCATTACAAAACCTCACGATGACGAAATGGCGATCGATGGAGTAAAATGAAAACTAAGGAAAAGAGAAGTCGAGACGAAAGGTTGAGACAAGTTGAAAGACAAAGGAACTTGACCACAGTACACAAAATTGTCAGGTGTCAGTAGTCATCTCAATTAGTGAAGGACGTCTGTACTTGTACAGCTTAAGTATATGTACTATGATGCTGCTGGAAAAACATTACCAGACCAGAACCAGTTAAGGAATAGGAACCTGGAATTGATATGGCAACAAAACAAAACAAATGACTCCCAAGCAAAATGCAGGAAATCAGTATGAGTGCGGCTTGGAATTTGGAATGAGGAAAAAAGGAGGGCAAAAAACGCAAGATAATTAATTCAGTAAAAAGTAACCCAAGACACGACACTTGTGGGTATTTTTCTTCATCTTTATATGTGCACAACTTCGCACGCTATTCTCATATTCCTATTCCTTACTTTTATCTTCTTTGTTGTTGTTGTTTTACTGACGGTGCGATGTGACCATTTACACTACGAAGCTGGGTTTTTCTGCCACAATTCTCACGCCTTTGAGTTGAGTCAGAGTCAGGTCAGATGTGGGCAACTTGTTTCATTTCATTTCCTGCATGTGGTTTTCATTTCTTCATTTGTTCATTCAAAGATAACAGTACAACAATTACAATCACAATCATGAATGAAAGCAATAAGTAAAGCATAAGCGTGGTATTAAAGTGTAATTAAGCTATAATTATACATCATTATTTGTCTTACCGCGTCCAGTGGCAGTTGCCGTTGTTATTTTGCAAGTGATTGTTGACTGACGGTGTAGGAAGCTACAAGTATAGAGATAAGATAATTACGGCCAATTATCAACTGAATACAACGCAACAAAGTCAAGTGTACAACTTAAGTATGAATGACGAATCAAAGCTCAGCTGACAACTAACGTCAGCATTCCCAATTCAACACAATTACAATTTTTAGTTACGAGCAATTTGTAGTGTTCGGTAGGATCAAATCTTAGCCTATTTGAAAATTGAGGAAAGGCACAAACAATCCACGGTTCATAATTACTTCATTTACTTGCTTTAGTATTTAAGTATTAAAAATGATTTCTCTGTTCAGTGTTGTATGTTTTTGTTATCTGCAAACTGTCAAATCGGAGAAAAAGGATGAAAAGGGCTTTGACCTTTGACCTTGCGACATTGGAGTATACCCACATATACAACATAAAAAAGGCAAATAATTAAAGAACATATTTAGGAAATTTTGAATGTAAAAGCTGATAAAATGCGGGTTACATTATGTATTATTATGTATAACTTACATAAGCATGACTATATTCAGGGTTCAAAAATGAATGATTTGTGATTAAATAGTAAAAAATAATGATAAAAAAGAATCGGTACCAAATAGGGACGCTTCAACGCTTGGCCTAAAAATGATGAAACTGGAGTTTGGATTATGAACAAAATGAAGATACAACTGCAGTAATATAAAATGGCTAATTTTCACATTACTACAGCTAGGTACTAAATTACTTGTTCTACATGGCAACTATTTTCTACTAATGACTAATTATCAAAGACAAAAGACGGATAAAACTAAAACTTGAAAACACCTATAACCTTGAATGTTGAAGGCACGAACGTGCTTAAGTAGGTTTCCGTTAGGTACATCACGTGGAAGAATCAGTCCGGCGTATTTGAATGCATTTTGCACGGTTTCCATCAAATCTTTGCATTGTAAAATACTTACAAGAGGGCGGAGTCAAAGAAAAGGGTACTAAGACAATGACCCTATTTAACATTTTGATATTTTGGCATATTGGTCCTTTTTGAAGGTCGCTAAGGCCTTGAAGGGATTTATAGCTCCTTGGCATTGGATCTTTACACATGGAAAATGAATAACAACACAATTATTATGGATTTATCTTAGCTCGAAAAATCCCTGTCAAACGCCTGTTCATTTATGAATTGTGTCGAAATCATTAAACAACAAATTGCCTACAATACATTATCAAAAAAATTTAAAAGTTAATTCACAGCCGTAATAACTCGATCATGAATCATTTCCTAGCTTGAAGTCAAGTCAAGTCGAGTATTCACAAATAACGAAGTTACTTTTCTATAGTTTTACATAAACTTGTAAATATTTTATTTCGGGTACCTTTCTCAAGAACTTGGAATTGGTAATCCTAATTACTGCAATGCAATGTGTCGCAAGATTAAAATTCATTTTAATTCAGGAAAACAACAATTGTTTAGCAAACCATGAATGGTAGATAAGAAGTAGATTAAGATAGGTAATGAGATCCAAAGGCGTAAGATGAGAAAGAGGAACATGCCAAGAATCAGAATCATGTGAATGATTATTATTGGATTCTAGAGGCAGGGACGTACCTAGGACGGAATTTCGGGATTGCCGTGTGTTGTAAGTAGTTAAGTAGGGATGGCACAAAATAAATTCCCTTGGAATTTTGGGGGAAAAAACTGGGAAAATTCCGGCATTTTGGGAATTTACTTTTGAGGGAATTTTGGGGACTTTGGGCAAAAACAAATTGGGAATATCACCAAAATGCCGGGAATTTACTTTTAGGGGGAATGTGAGAATTTTGGGCAAAAAAGGAAAATTGGGAATATAATTACTTGGGAGTTTTGGGAACTTTAAGAGTGTTGATAATTCGGGAGTTTTGACAATTTTGGGAATTTACTTGGGAATTTTGGGAATTTTTGGGATTTACTGGGAATTTTGGTAATTAATTTTTAAGGGAAAATTCCCGGCATTTTGGGAAAATACGGTGGGAGGGAATTTATTTTTTTGTCCTGTGCATAAAAAAACGCAATCGGGAATTTTGCTAACCCTAGTTGTAAGAACGATTTTTTTCTTACCACCTAAAAGTCTCGTATTCCTAACTAAACCTTTTTGAAAGAGAGTAATTTTTCAATTTACGCGTTTTCAAAATGCCTGCCTATTTTTTTCAATTTACACTTTTTGAAAAGGTCCAATTTTTCAAATTGACACGTTGTGGCATAAGCCCAGCTTCAAGCATACCTTGACAACTTTTTGAAAAAGCCTTAAAATATTCCTTTCGGCAGTGGTTCAAGACTTATTAAACACCGACTCCAAGTACGCCCCTGTCTAGAAGAAATGCTCATAATTCACTCTCACACTCTACTATGTTAAATACCATTTCGATTTCCATTTTCGACAAACCAAAACATTTGAGATTCATCTCAATCTCATCTGCTTTTCATCTTCTATTTCCTACCACTACCATCTCATAATCTCATTTCAATTTCGTATCTCCATTTCTCTCTCTTGTTTTTCTTACCACTGCGTATCAGTGCTAGGAATTCTCCATTAGAATTATCATTACGCTTTCCTTCCGTTTTGTTTACGTCGCTCTTTGCTTGGCTCTTTACACGCCTCTTGCCCCCAACGTATGGAAATAATTGCGGATAAGAGAGCAAAGAATCGAACGCTAGGAACGACGTACATAATCATTAGTCCCACTGCATACTGTGCTTTCTTGTTTCTTTTTTCTATGCCAAGGTGTAAATAAAATCATTGTCATTACGTTTAGCTTGGGCTGTAGGAAAATTTTATTGTTTTAGCATAAAATGCTACAACCTTACCTTACCTTTCTTTAGTCTAGGATCATAATGAGTGAGTGTGGGTGGAATGGAAATGGAGAGGTTTTCGTATCCTTCCAATCCAACTTGTGCAATTAAAGGAATTGAAAGTACAAGGAAAGAACAAGGAGACAAATCATGAGCACGTACGAATTCAGCTTCCGTTCGCAACACACTCAGTCAATCATTCCAAATTATAAAGGCCCAATGTTCAAAGGTCCTTCGTCTTGTGTCCATTCCATCCAAAGACAATTTTCACCGCAGTCGACTTTTATCATTTTCAAAAGCACAAGTGTAAGATTTTATCCTCAGTTATTGGAATGTTTATCGAGCAGTTCATGTAAAGAACAAATTGAAGAGAAAAGTAATTCAAAATTCTACTAAAATCTCAGGGCTGGAAAGTGCACAATAAAATAGTGCATTGGTATTTTAAAGTGTGAAATATCCTACGATTACTCATTGTGTGTCACTTGGATTTGTTTCCGTTCATTTCAATTGCTAACTGTGGGATGCTAGGATTGTGACTGTGATTGTGGCTTAAGTGGAGCTCTTTGTTCTCACCTTGTAAATTGTTTGTGTTGGTGTGAATAAGTGAAGCGGAGATTATTGAAAGGATTGAAAGACGGACAGGAAAGTAAGTAAGTAAAGTATGTCAACGTGTTTTATGCTATTTATGGCTCTTAGAATAATCTCACCAGCCTCTTACGCTTCCTTTCCATTCATTCACCTTTGTATTTCTAATTCCCTACTCCACTAGACTAGCTACAGGTTAACGGGGACACTGCACTGCCAATCTCAAGATGCAAGTCACTCTTAATTTAATTTACTCTACTTCCTCTCCCAATCTCCATTTCTCTCAAACTCTTCTGTGTTTAAAAATGCAAAAATAATTACTAGCAAAAGTAAAAGCAACATATTTAATTTGTTCCTATTCCAAAAGCAAAAAATCTAATAGTTAGCATATTTGGATCAACCAGAGTTTCGCAAGAAGCAGCAACAGTTGAACTGTCGTTGTCAATTTCTCAGTTCAATTACGCGTAATCCTCTTGTAAAATTTTACTGCACTTTTTTTGGCAACATGAAACTCGTTTTGACTTTGACGCTTTTAAGAAAGCCATAAGGGGGAAATCAGTACAAAGAGGTTAACTTACAGTGCTATTTGTAAAACCTGGTGATTTTTCTGATCGTGTAGTAGGTAATCATCAATAAAGTAATTACTACTAATTGGGCATAATAAATAGGCTTAATGACTTACGATTAGCCACTGGTGCCATTAACAAACCATAAGCACATATTGTAGTTTCAGTTTCAAATTCTCCAATTTACTTCAATAGTAATAAACACATTTTCCTTCGCTTGTGGGTAATTAGTAAGTTAATAGCTTTATTTAGTTAATACTAAAACAAATAAATAGAATCACCCCAATTTTTCACAAATAATGTTTGCTTACTTCATAACACGTTTTTAGGGCCCTAATTTAACCACTTTAGCTCGGCGAATTAAGTTCATTTCTCCTGTTTCACACTTGAAAAAAAAATTTACAAACATCTAATTTTTTATTATTATGACACCGTGAAAGGGTTGTTTTTTTTAGTTTTTTACATTTTTTAAGATAACGAATTCATGCTTCTATACTTTCCGAAAAAACCCAACTTGCTCACTTTATTTATGTGTAGACATTATTTTTGCAAAATGTCAGCTGACGAAAGGTATTCGCCAAAAGTTTGGAAAATAAAGTAGAATGGTGTTGATTAAAATGGGCGGATAAACACCTTGGACTTCAATACCAGAGTAATTTAGGGATTGGGTTAATTGCATGTTTTGATGATTAAAGTTGTTGAGGAATTGCTCGAAACTCGAAAAAGTGATATTTGATGAATACAAAGTGTGTGAATGGAAATGAGCACTAAAGTGAGTTACGTAATTGCGATGGAAGCTGAAGGTAAGCTGAAGTACAGGTGCATAATTACAGCCACTTCACTCGAGATTTTGATCCTGCATTCAGTTGTGTGCATCCTTATCCTTGGAGTGCTACATAATTAAGTACATACGTAAGTGCAGCCGCCACGTGCTATTTTTTAAAGTCCATGTGTGAGATTTTGAATGGGAGTTTGCAAGTTAATTGAGCGGAGCAATATGAGCCACAGTCTATCGGCGGTAGGCGAAAAAAGACAAAGTAATTATTAGCTTTTGTTTTGTGGGGTAATCGTTTGCTTGAGCACTTCCAAAGGCTCTATCGCTCAAGACCATTCTATGCCACGCTGCGCCCAGTAGCGTCCGCACGGCTGGCTTTTTCAACAAAGCATTCTTAAATTTTACACTAAGTACACAAGATGCAAGTTTGCTAAAATATAAACAAAAACATATGCAGTTCTTTGAAATTCACGCAAAATAGTGCCGTTTTCTCAAATTTACACAACATAACATCCAGTTTTCCAGTAGCGTAAGCAGGCATTTCCTTCTAGTAGGCCTGTTGAAATAACTGAATCGTATCCAGTGTAAACCAAAATCTGCATCTGTATTTGTGTTAATTTAAAAAAATAGCATCTGATTTTGTATAAATTAAACAATGCGTCTTTTTTGTGTAAATTGCAGAAAAAACGCATCTGTTTTTGTGTTAGTTTAAAAAAGCGGCATCTGATTTTGTATAAACTAAAAAACATGCGTCTCTTTTTGTTTAAACTACAAAACACCAATGTGTGTTTTGTGCAAATTACAACAAAAAATGCATCCGTTTTTTTGTTAGTTTCAAAAACGGCACCTGATTTTGTATAAAAAATTTAAAAAAATGCATTTGGTTTTATGTAAATAAAAAAACTGTTTTGTCTATAGTGTAAGCTGGAATTCTTAGGTAGGCCTAGACCTACTTCACCTACCCCTGGTTACGCCATTGGAGTTTTTGAGGAGGTCTAGAGGCATCAAATACCTGCCTACGCTACTGGAGTTAAAAGAGACTTTTTATTTCCCCATAAAGCATCGCGTTAACAGCCTTAAAACTCACTTTCCACGTACTTCCAATTTGTATCTTTTGTTCTAACATTCATTTACTCGTTTAACGCATTGTTTTGCTTATTTATTTACCTACACCTTTTAACTCTTCACATCGAGTACAATGTCAGTTTAGCGAAATCCGCGAAATCTATTATTTTTATGCTGTGGACTACACCTGCAAGCTCCAAGTATCTTTTCTTTAAGCTCCTTGTTTGTTTAAATTAATAATTACATCAATTGCATGTTTACGATTTACTATCTTCAAAATTGCAAAACGTTCTCTTTGCACGAATTTAAAAAAATGCAAAGCGTCTTAAATTGCACATGTCCAGAGTGGAAGGAATTAGGAAATATAATGGATATATAGGTACCTATATCTGTTTAACATGGTACCTTATGGACCCAATGTTAAACTATCACTATATGTATTAGCAATCCCATATCTAGACACAATTAATAGTTTTAATAGCATCTCTTAAATGAAACGCTTGAAAATTGTCTATTGCTATGTGGTCTGGTGTGATGTGAACTGAAGGTGATGTAATAAAATGAATAAAAAGCAAAAATTCCTTTAAAAGAAGTGAGAATTGAGGGAGAAAAGGGTCACCTGTTTTTCCATCTCTTGCCCTGTGTGTCTTTGATAGATTATTATGCAATGTGTGGTTGTGCAAGGGATACAATGACTCTTCGTCCCTATCCCAATCACAGTTGCAATTCCCTCTCGTTTTTAAATCATCGCCCAGACTCCTCACTGTAATTGACTCGCGTTTGTGGCAAGTCAAAGTCAAGAATGGGCATAGGGCAATGGTAAGATAAGGAATGCAAATTGCAGATTGCAGTCGGTGTGGAGGTAGACGCGAAATCCAAGTGTGTGTGACAGTGTGGCAATTGACAGGGAGAATTGAGACCAGAAGACAGTGGAGGCCGGAGGATTGCACGATCCTCTTGCTTTCCTACAGCAACCACAAACAGCATTTCCTAGCAGAAAGCAAGAAAGACGTCAAGTTGCACAAAATCCTCATATTGCACATCGCATCGTAAGCAAAGGAAAGATCATGTGCTTCTAAATACGCAGAATGTTCTCACACGTCCCCAACCAAACCAAACAAAAACAACAACACACGGATTCGCAATCCCTTGCCTTCGCTCTCGACCTGTGAGAAATTCCACATTATTGCAGCACAAGATGCAGAGAGTCTCTGAGGCGAAGAGATAGACGAATTTGATTCTAGAGACCTTGTTAATTCCTTATGCAAGAGGTGCAGAATACCATTTGGAAATCGACTTGCGCTCGTATGTGTTAATGTGTTGCAGTCTGAGGGTAATTTATTGACAGACGAAACATTTCTATGCATCATTTGCAACACTCCTATGTACTTAGGCTCCATTCACGCCGCATAATTAATTAGAGTTTTATCATCCATTCATGATTTACGCGTCGAAATTTAAAGTGTACACAAGAGCACAGAGAACGGTCAAGTCATAAATGACGTCCCGCTAAAGGCTTCCGTTTAGGGCTTAAGTGAATGAAGGTGACACAGCTACCCTCTCCCCATCATACCCCACGACATCATTTAACACCACTCTCAAATGTTAAACGGCATTTGCCATTAAATGTAATAATTACATGCTGTTTGTTGTTTTATGCTTTTTTCCTCTCCTCATCTCGTCTTTTCCAAACACGTCAATCCTGTGCCCCATCATTTTGGTCAAAGTCATCTTGAATCCAAGTCGAGTGCATGCAAGAAGGTGTATCTACACTTTCATACCTTTTCTAACCTTCTTTGATCCGAACTACGGGTACTAGTATTAATAGCATGTACCAGCAGAACAATTTTTTGAATCCGGTCGTTTCATACGGAAACGCTTACTTGTGACACTTGTGAGCCAAATTCCTGGTTTTGAGTGGAATGTGGAATTACGGACTGTTTGTGACAAAGGTTGATGGTGCGAATGCAAATGTGGAAATGGTTCCCTGTGAGCGTAGAGCGCTAAATATTTTATTTATTTTATAGACACGTTTTCAGTTCACTCGCTTGACCACTCGATTCACTCTTATGGTCAATGTTGGCTCAGGTAGGCCGATCACATCTCGTTCCCATTCCATCTTGCAATCGCTAATTATGCCGTGGCTGCAGTCGAGTTGCAGTTGTACTTGGGTCCGCCACGCAGCCCACGTCCACACTCTTTCCAATCTCACCACATCACATTTATATTGCAATTCACCCAAACGCAACAGCCCTACATCAAACATCTTTCACTGTCAGTCCGTAGCACCTTCCAAAACAAACCACAGCCAAAATTAGGTGGACTTGAGTAAGTCGCTAAAGTAAAACCACAGCAAAAACATTTCTGCCCCACAGTAACTAAACAGGCAAACAACAAAGCAATAAACAGTCAATAACGTCCACGACAATTAAAGAAAATACCATTATTATAAAAATCAAGCGTAACAACGTATGAATTACATAATCGAGGGAAAAGTCAAAACGACTTCCAAAGTTCCAAATAAGCTCAAAGTAAGCAATAAAATTTGTCAAAAACTCGACAAAATCTAAAACGCTTTTATATTAACTTTAAACCAAAAATTGTTTCACATCAATTAAAAACAAATAAAAAGCAATTTAACACTAACTCGTAATAACAAGAACCAACTAATCCATATATACATACGTAAGCCAAAATTCCTTTTCAAAATAGGCCTCAAACGAGGAAAAGTTTTAAAATCAACCCCAGGATAAAAATAATGCAACGAATATATGAGGCTGAAGTAGAAAGAAGCTGTAGCCTGTAGCTACTGCCGTTGGGTCATTCTACGCTTGAATCGCCCCGAAGAAAACTCAAGAGAAGTGCATCGTCATCCTGTAAGTTAAACAAGCGAGCTAAGAAACGAGTGTTTGCATTGGAATTGCAGTGAGAAGAAGAAAAAACAAGTGGAAGTGTGTAAATGTGCTAAATCTGAATTGAATTGGACTCATGATCGTGGATTGAATTGAATCCAGCGTGGCTCCAAGTCTGAATGTGGGACACTTTGAGTGGATTGACTCTTGTTATTTGTCTTGTTCTTGTTTGCATCATCCTCATCTACCTGTGGACCACAGAGCACAGCTCTCCGTCTTCCCTCCTCCACCACGCTCTTCCAAATCCCATCCCAATAACAAATAAGTGGGTCAATAAGCCAAGTCAAGCCAAACGCAAAAAAACCAAAGGAAACCAACACGAGACAAGATTAACCAAGCTTGTATTTTAAACGCACATTAGACCTTTTCATTCCTCACACTCATTCACCCACAAGATGCAAGTGGAAACAGAAACAGCTGCAAAACTTTAAAGCTTCAAAAAAATCACAAATTCAATTCCAAATACATTACCAACTTTAAAGGAAAACTTTTGCATAATCACAACCACTTTTAAGATCCTTTCCTCCTCTTTGTCTTTTCTATTTGCGTTTGTAAGATTTCAAATGCAATGTGAATTGACTCCAGTTCAAATAACTCTTCAGTTCTTCTTCTACTTGTCATTCGCAAGGACAAGGAAAGGTGCTGCGGCGACAAGGCGATGATCGAGTCCTTACATTAGTTCTTTTTATTTTATCCTTCCGCAAATCCTGAGTGAAATCAATGCAGTGCATTCCCTTGGGATTCACAACCAACACCAACAGTTCAAGGATATTTTACTCATCAATCGATCGTCAGTTAATTGAATCCAATTCTACAATCATCTTCCTTCTCTTCAATCTTCTCGGATTCAGTAACTACAAAGGATTTTTAAAAATTCGCTGCACGGTTTAAGATTTGAACGAAAATCAAGTGTTTTTTTAAGATACGTGAAAAAGACGCAATTTTTTAAAATTTACAAAAAAGACCCGTTTTTTAATTTGCCCAGAAACGGCATTTTTTTTACATTTGCACGGGAAAGGCGGATTTATTTTAAAATCACATGAAAACGATTTCTGTCAAATGTCAATCTATGAATAGAACAAAAGTGTTCGACAGGTGCCAATCAAGTAAATTAATTCAGTGCAATTTAATTTAATTGGTGTTAAAAACTAAACAAACTATTATAAAAAACTAAACGCCAAATTGTCATAAGTGATAATCAGCTTGTTAATGTGAAAGAAGTAAAATTAAACCATATAATGAAAAAAGAGTGCGGTGGGGCAAGAGCAAGTTTAGAGCAAGAAATACATGAAGATTAAACTCATGATTATTGGGAATAAGCCCAAGGTGAATGTGAAATGATTTCCATCACTTACTAAAATAAACTGTTTTTCACACCAAGTTAAACTTGCCATGCGGTTGAGTACAGTTTAGACAAATTCTGGCCGTGCCTGTAGCAAATCTCCCCACAAAAAGATAAAATCACTAAAAATACCTACCGAATACTGCAGGCGTTATCACATCATAAACACAGTAAATTATCTCAACTCAAGATAATGATTTACAACCGAAAGTAATTACACTAAAAAAAACCAACGACTACATTGTAAACTTTAAGATGGAATTACTTTTACTCCTACCATAAATACCTCAGCCAAAACACCATAAAATAACTACAATTAACATTACAAATTAAAGAGAACCAATTAAATAAATTCAAAGAAAATGATGGAATACTGAAAAAAAACAACTTTATCAATTATCAAGTAATAAATAAAATTGAAATTGCTTATATCGTTAATGATAAAAACACCCCAAGACTCAATTTGAGACAATTAGTAAGAGCAAGGAAAATCGAAATTAATCCACTGCCATTTGGATTTCAGGAACGAATGTTCAAAATAATTGCTAAAAATGTAAATTCAACTTCAATGCTGATGATTAGTAAAAATAACTATGTATAATCTCGGAAAGCATTAATTTAAAAATGAAATTCCAATTCATTAAAACTACCTGTAGTTGTTATTTGTAATTTCTTTAGGAAAATCTGAGCTACAAGAGTATAACTTTGAAGCATGGAGTATGAGACTTGAAGATTCTCAATCACAATTCTAGTCATAGTTAGAGTTGGTGCATGACTAAAAGTAGAATTAATTATCGTAATAATGCATGTGAAATAAGTTTCGACCTTCAACTTGTCTTTCATCAAGTGTCAAATTAAATAAATTACAAGCAGAAAAATAAAATTGTTGTGGTTCTGAACACTTCGCTCGCATGTTGACGTTGACGTTGTGGATAAAAATAAACAGTGGAAGCGAATTAATTAAATATTCGCTGGCTTTTAACTTTTGAATTTTGGTTTTCGTTGATTTGTGTGGGATTGATTATTGTGGGAGTGGGAAAATGGATCGCATGCGAATGATTGGGCTTGGTTTGGGTCGAATGTGGCAGTTGTTCTTGCTTTGCCTTCCTCTGACAGTTGTTCGGGGACATTTGGTCAGTTTGCGGAAGCGCATCTTCGTCGAGCCGGACAATGTGTTTTGGGCAGTTCAACAATTCTTGTGTTGTTCTTTGACTCTCCTAGTGACACTGAGTGACACCATCAAGACCATCTGCTGCTTTCATACCTGTAGACAAGCACAAGGGCAACCAGAAGATCAAGAAGAGAGAGATCAAGATCTCAGGTCAAGGCCGTTACCAAGGTCACATCAAAATCACAATCCTCAAAGGGAAAGAATGGCTCAAGGAAATTATCAGTACGACTATCGTGAAAATCTCAATGCTAATAATGACCCTGGCCGAGGAAGGGAACGAGAACGAGTTTTGATCCACGACAACGAAATCGCCGAGACGGAGGCGCAGAGTTGTGCAAGACTGGACAAGCGTGACTCAAGAATTCCTCAGGTAGAACACAACGTTCAATTCATTTCTATTACCGTATTTACTACTTTGTATTTTCCTAATCACAAATAATCACAATCATCAACCCTCAACACCAGTACCAGCATTTCCAAATTATTGCGTAATAACACTCAAGAGAAGCCGATGCTAAAGACTGTAGACAAGTTGAAAGAGGATGTGATACATTAAATGCAGAGAGCATCGAGAAAATCCATGTGACATGCCCTACGAACCCTCCTCGGCTACAAACAAAAACAACTAACATACACAACTTTGGTTCTTTTAATCATTGACTACAACAATTATCAAAGGCATAATTTGCAATACAGTACAACATATGTACAATCTATCAACAATTCTGATTTTTCAACAAAACATTTTATGCCAGTTGAATCAAACAGACAAAATTAAATTGGCAATTGTCCTTGGTACATTTATGAAGCCATACTAATAATGCTAAATGTTGTAATTAATTAATTATGTTTCAAATGTTTTCTGACAAAAGGGACTAACGAGCAAAACCCGCCAACTGATTTCGCCAAATCGCCGTGAAATATTTTTTCCGTATAAAGCGCGTCAAATAAAGCGAAATGGCTTAAAAACGTTATGCGCACTCGAAAATTCGTTCACTGACAAAAAATGAAGAAAAAACTTACTTTGGCCTCAAAAACGAAAATTGGACTTTTCCCACTGAAATAACCACGTAAATTTCAATGACCAAA
>JAAXYX010001259.1:0-24770 GCA_036851915.1 Ptenothrix huangshanensis | reverse complement strand
TGTTTAAACCCTTCCTGTCTTCCTGTCAAGAAAAAACCGTCACCACGAAATCGTAACGTGATCATGATCATGATTATGATTAAAAAAATGATAAATACGATGCGATATGGGATATAAGATGTAACTATATTAATAATAAAGCTTTTGTTGGTGGTATTCCTTCTTCTTCGTTGTCACAGCCACGTGTTAAAGTTCTTCCTCAAATTTTTATTGTACTCTTATACTAATACTTATACAATGAGAATATTATACTAGGCAATGCAATTGAACTGGGTGTCACAGGGTGGCTGTGGTTTGGTTTGGTTAGGCTTACGTATAAAGCTTGAGGTGGGTAATTATATGTGCATCTAAACATCTTTAGACATAAACGCAAGTATTCAGTATTCACCCAATATGACACATCATATAAACATACATTATAAAGCGAACACTAACGATCACGACTACAGCTATGTGTAGAGTTTTAGCAGTTAAACACGCATAGTTTAATTCACCAAGCATAAAATGGATTTCGCTTCCCTTATAGCCTTTTACTTCACACTAAAAGTCATAGTCAAGAATATATTACGCTATGCTTTAAAAAAAACTACGTGATTACTATAATTACTATGCTCCCAGTTTGTAGGACATATAGCGGATCTTTATCATCAGGGTTCTTCTCTTCACACCAGAAAAAAAGTTAAATTGCCTCGAGTGCTTGCATCGCATGTAAAATCCCAATTCAATCCACACTTAACTTTGACTAAACTGCCATTCAAAAATTTGAGTCAACACACGCTATACATAATACAGATACTCACCCTTCCATCATATCGTTTTGTCATTTCTTTCCATACTGAACGGGTGCAGGAATTTATTTTACTTATTACACTAACAGCGTGTTAACTTTCCGTCATTAGTATTAGCATCCATCCATAATTCATCTCCACGAACCTTCAAACTTCAATCAAATCAAATACATAATAGCACACTAATAATCTAACTCCAGATAGTGTTGTAAAAATCGAAGATTGATTGGATTTTCTAAAGAATAATTACCAAAGTCTCATTTATCGTTTGCTATTTGCATAAACCGCAGTGCAAGTTTTTCAAGCTGGATTAAGTTTTAAGTTTGATTACTTCATTTAAGTAATTTATCATCCATCTATTTAAAGGTATATATATTATATATTGTGTACTAATTACTTTGAAATTAATTTGTTTGGTTTCAACTTGCCCACTATGTTTATCACTAGAATAAATTATACGGGAATCGTGAAACACTGACCAAAAATAAAGGTAAGCAATCAATGCATAAATTACTCGCAGTCTAATTGGTAATGCAAATGTAATTCCATAGGTAGAACGTGCTTATGTTTTGCTGTCGCTGTCATGCAGTTTCTCTACATAGTGAACAAGTTCAAGCATTTTTCATCATCCTGTATAATTTGTGTTTTGTTTACGCTACAGAATCTCTGTAAAGTTGAAATTTTAGTCGGTCAACTTTGACTGACTTATTTAACGTTAACTTTGGGGTTCGACGTTTCAAGTTTTTGCATGGTTTGGGTTGGACGTTGGACTTGGCATTCGGGGGAAAAAGTTCTCACAGTTTTAAGGTCTCTACTCAACTTGTTTTTGATATACCAAGACCAACTTGTGTTAAGCATTAAGTGCAGTTCTTGACTTGGACGTGGACTTGTTAGTTGTTTTGTTAGTACCTGAGTATTTAGTGTTCAGGCGGTCCGACTTTCACAAACTCACCTGAGTATCTGCAATAGTAATCAGTGTCGGTATCATCGCCGTCTTTATCGTCAGTGTGCAAAAGACCCCGAGGAGAAAAGAAAGACAACTCGTTGCATCCTGATATCCTGCTGCATGCAATTTTTGCATTGGGTTGGGATTTGCGATCAGCTGAATCAGCTGAGCAGATCATCCCATGTTCATGTGAAGGAAGCGCAGAGTTTGTTATTATTCAAGTAAAAAACTGAGGGACACTCAAGAGGGATACGATAAAGGATGAAGGATAGGAATTAAGGAGATTCAGAAGTGAACCAAATAATAGAGAAGAGAAAAGTTACAAGTTGTTCGTCTTTATACTTCCTTCTCTTCTCTTGTTTTTTCTCTTCCCTTCCCTTCGTCTTCAGGATCTTCATCTCTGCTGATACCTTTGAGTGTGTGTATAGGTACCTGTCTTGTTCTTGGCTTTAGTTTTGGATTTGGTTTTCGTTTGTAGGTCAACAAGTTGATTAAGTTGAACATTCAACATTTGCAGGGAATAATGTCAAATCCACACACACAGTCTGCCTACTGACGACTGAAATTATCAGTTTACTCTACTTTGACTTTATGTCCCTCACTTTTCTCTTCATCTCTAACTTAAGCAACTTACTTCGTGTTCAAGTCGTAGGATATACGTTTTTTAAATTCCTAGTCATACCTGTTAGCTCTGTTATTGTGACTGTGACTCACCCGTGACTGTGGCTACTAAACAATTTTAATTCCAGTTCCAAATCCAAATATCGTTCATTTGTACTTTTTTAATTTCGCAACAGAACCAAAGGTGAAAGGCAAAATTGGTTAATAGTTTCAAAGAATTCGAAGTGCTGGATGAAAAGTCAAAAGTAATGATTGACGACGACGACGACTGACAACGACAACTGACACTGACTGGGTGCTCAGTATAGCTGAGGATATCTAGACAATCTGGTAAATATACATGATAATTGTCTATAAGGACTTTCTAACTTGATTTCCTCCATCCTGCTTCGATTGATCAGAGCAGAGTAAATGATTGCATTGCATTGCATTGATTTTTAACGTTGGCTGTGAATGGTGAACTTTGATCTGTGCATGGTGAATGGTAAAGTGAGAGTGTCATTCATTCATAGTTTGGTTTTGACAGGTGGTTTTGATCGTCAATCATCACTCATTATTGCTGCGCTAAGCCTATTGCAGTTTGCAGCCAGGAGCACCAGGACCGAGGTGCTGTTTTTGGACATTTGTCATTCGTTGTAATTTGCAATCCTGAGTTAATTATACAAAGTTGACAGTTGTTACCCCAAAAGTCAAAGTCAAGATGACAGTTATTAGTAAATTGATGGTTGGCAAATCGCCGATGGACACGAGACTCCGGGTAGTTTGTCTGACATCCAGTTTGGCATCGATCGTCTTTCTCCTGCGGTTGTATAAGAAGAGCCGGTTGCGATCTATTTATAAATCCATCTTTCGGAATCAGTTGTAAGTTCACTATAAATGTAATAACGAATTAAGTGTAATTATGATATCTACTACGCGATTCAGTAATCCTACTTACCTACTTAATTTTATAACTTGCTACTAATTATTGTTATAAATTTTTAATGCTAAATGATGTTATTTTGAATTGTGTTGTGCAGCAAGAAAGGACCGGAGAAAAATGACTTTCAAGTAAAACTGAAGCAAATTCTTCGTTTACTCATCCCGACTTGGACATGCCCGGAAATTGGTTACATGGGTCTTACGTCGGTCGTCTTGGTCATTCGGTCCATCCTCGATGTGTGGACAATCTACTTGGGAACATTGCTAGAATCTGCAATCATTACGATGGACAATAAGCGGTTTAATCATCATTTGCTCCAGTTCGCAATGACTATGCCATCGGTAATTAAACGGTTTTTATGAATTTATTTCAGTATATAATCGGAAATCTTAAATCATTCATTGGACTTAAAATAGACACATTAGTTCTTTGTTTGTAGCACTGAAAATGATCAGTTTTATTTGTTGGCAAGTAAAAATGTGGTTTTAGAAAGTTGGTTGAATTTCCTCTGGGTAGCACATTTAACTTATGATTATCATTAACTAAGGATAATCAAGTAGGTATAATAGGTAATTGTATCGAATGTAGCCTCGATTAAATTGAGCCCATAACCAGCATTCACGTTTTTGTTATTACAATATTATATCAAGTTGATGTCAATTTTTGTGGGTTTTTCAGGATTTAGTATCCTAATCAGTGACGTTACAAGAATAGTTGCTACTTGGCAGTAATTGTAATTACCCTTCCATTTTTAGCTATTAAGCGGAGTATGAAAAATAATGGTGTTGGAATGAGTAATAGTTGTGTTTTCTTCATGCAGGAAATTACATTCATCTCAGTCAGTCTATGTAGAAAGTTTGCTCAAATGTTAGATGATTGCAAGCTGCCTTTCAGTGTACTTAGGCTTATTACGTAGGTACTGATGCTTCACATGTACAGACAATTACATTTACCTGCCTGCTTTCTATTTGCAATCAATTAGCTATCAAATCAAGTCAGCTCAAAGCAATATGCAGTAGAAAAGAAGCAAACTTTCGATTTACTTAGCAATTTAAGTATTTTGAAGTTGTGGAGAAATTAATTCATTTTTTACATGCATTTTCAGATGGCCATTACGAACGCTCTTTTGAAGTACAGCACCGAGAAATTAAGTCGACGATTCCGCACCCGTTTAACACAACACATTACTTCAAAATACATGACAGCTCTAACGTTCTACAAGCTCTCGCTAAAATCGAATTCGATTGATCAGTTAATATCAACCGATATCAGTTTATTCTGTAGCACATTGGCAAACCTATATTCGCAGTTGGCCAAGCCTGTCCTAGACATCATGATTTACGTCTACGGTATTTCAGCCAGTTTAGGTGCTTCTGTCCCGATGCAAATGCTGTCGTATTTATGCATTGCTGCTGGAGTTTTAGTTAAAATGAGAAAACCCATAAGCAAACTAACAACTGTCGAACAAGAATTAGAAGGGGAATATCGTTACTACCATAATCGTGTCATTACGAACGCAGAGGAAATTGCTTTCTACGGAGGAAATAAAAGGGAAGAGGATACCCTCAAAGAATGCTTTGACAGATTGACTGGACATTCGGATAAATTCATAAGCTTCCGATTTGTCATCAACTACATGGAAAACATTGTTGCCAAATGTAAGTTCTACCTGCTTTTTAAAGATATTATGTGTGTGTGTCAAGTGTTTTAAATGTTATTACAATTGCAATAAAATATGATAAAACAAGTGGTTCTGCGTGCAAGTTGTAATGGTTGACTTTAAGGCAAGCAGTCCCAGATGATTGAAATGTAAAACGAAAGTAATTAATTCATTGACTTGCGTAGTGTGGGATTTATTCATTCGCTTTTTTTCGAATTCGATTGTATTATAAAGTATTGATTATCTTGCTGCGTTATTGTTGTGTTTACAATTTTATGTGTGTGTAATTACTTGAAAGATAATTACTATAAAGCAGTTTTGATTGAGGTTATAAACACGTTGTGATTGTCTCTTTTCCAGATTGTGCAACAGTAGTTGGTTATTACACAGTTTCTAGACCATTTTTATCTTCAACCGCAAATACACTGACGTCGATGACTCAAGAGAAACGTCTAGAAGCGTATTATAAATCTGGTCGGATGCTTATCAACCTGGCCCAAGCTATTGGACGATTAGTATTAAATGGGAAAGAAATTTCCCGTCTGTCCGGTTATACTACACGTGTTCACGATTTGATGACCACCTTGGACCATTTGAATAGCCACGATGACTTAATAGCTAATAAATATATAGGGCAGATAATACATGTTGACAATATTATTAAATTTGATAAGGTGCCCATCATTACTCCCAATGGGGATGTACTTATTAAGGTAAATATTTTTATTTATATTTCATTTTATGAGTTATTCTGCTAGTAGTATCTCTGATTTAAATAAATTCATGTATCTAACTAATCATTCCTGACTTCGATATTTGCAGGAATTAAATATTACCATAAAATCTGGACAAAATATTCTCATTTCTGGACCAAATGGTTGCGGTAAATCGTCATTGTTCCGAATCCTGGGTGAATTATGGCCGTTAAAATCGGGTACCCTGACCAAGCCAGAGAAATCCAAATTATTCTACGTACCCCAACGACCCTATATGACTATTGGAACTCTAAGAGATCAGATTATATATCCGGATAACCAGGCGCAGATGAAGAGGAAGGGTGTGAGTGATGATGATATTATTGAACTACTTCGGCGTGTTAAATTGGAATGGATTGTAGAATGGAATGAAGTCAAGCATGGGGATGAAGAGGGCGGGGAAGAAAATATTGTGATGGGTAAACGAAGATCTCTGGATGATGTTGAAAACTGGATTGATGTGCTTAGTGGTGGACAAAAGCAGAGGATTGCTATGGCGCGATTATTGTATCATAAGCCACAGTTTGCTATTTTGGATGAATGTACTTCTGCCGTAAGTTTTTCGAACATTGAAGAAGCTTTTGCGATAAGTCTTGTATGATTTTACAGTCTCCCTCTAATAATAAAATATTAAGGGTTCTCGTTCTCCTTCAATTTGATGTAATTTTAGGTAAGTCGTGGACGTCGAAGGATCCATTTACAATTATTGTCGGCAAGTTGGAATTACTTTGTTAACGGTAACACACCGAAAATCTCTTTGGAAGTATCACGAATTCGTTTTACACATGGATGGGCGTGGAAGTTACGATTTCAAACCCATTACCAGCCAAACTGAGGTGTTCGGCAGCTAATTTCCTGATATAGTTTTGAACTTTTCTATGTACTTAATACACATGATTGTATGGAAGTAATTAAAAGAAAACGATAAGTTCTAAAAATATTAATATAATTAATTATAGAAAAAAATACATTGTATGTTTCGCTGTTTATATTTTAATACTCACCAATCACTATCAGTACTGATGGTTTGTTTTAATTTTCAAATGTGCTGTGCTCATAATTAGTTTTATAATCACTAATTATTATTTTTGTTGGTAGCATATAAGGTGTACTGAAGATGCAATAGATTCTTAGTAATTATATTTGCTAGAAACCTATTTTTGTCCAAAGAAGGTTCAATTTTTAACGGCATGATAATCAAAAATTAGCGCTATAATGATAACGGTAGAATAAATGCAATTTACACTGTGCTGTGATATTGATACTTCACAATAATCAATTACATATTAATACGAGAATATTTTATTAAATTAATTAATAATTATATCTCGCACTTGAACTCGTACTTGTAATCATGATCTGTACTCGGTGACATGCATCAAGTCAAACGTGATTTATATAAATTAAGTCTATTGATCGTCATTCCCATCGTCATCACGAATCAGATTGTTTACATGGTTGTTATGTACTCGCTGTTGTACTTGTGTGATTATATACTTAAAAAGTCACATTTACCAAAATGTCAAGCAACCTTTTGCTGTCACAGTTTTATTTGATTATGCTTAACTTCCCCTGCACTGCGGCATTTGTAATTATATTTGCAATGCAAAATTTCTGTAGGAAATACAAATATACAAATATTTTGGAATCATTAGTTATTTATTAGAGGTATACCCGACCCGCTGTAAACTCTTACTTGCAAAAAATATGGACGTGATTTTAAAAAGCAAAACACTGAGGGAAACGCGATGGCCGAAGGTAATAAATTGCATTGTAGCTTGCAGACATTTAAAATTGTAAATAGGTATCAATGGTATTTGTTACAACTGTACAACTCTGCGAAGTACTTACATTCAACGCCTGTTATATATAAGCCACTGGGTTTCCCTTTTAGTAAAAATCAAAATTATAGCGACCGGGATATACCTATACTGTGTAATTATAGTTATAGTTGTTTGTTGGCATGTGCTGGTCACACTTCCAATTTTACTACTCATTGGTAATTGTAATTGTACGTACTGTTAGTTGATTTAGCTCATTTGTGGATTTTCCACCAAAAATAAAACTATTGAATATGAGTCAATATTCAAACTTCAACTTCGCAACATTATTTTATTTGTCTCGTCACTTAATTTGAATTATTGTACAAGTATTTTTTCAGATCTCTCATCATCAGATCGGTTTCATTTACGAGCCAAACTCTTTTGCATAGCATAGCGTTGTAATTTGTAATTGTAATTAAAGTACCCTTAAATCATACTGGTAATATTAATATTAGTATTCGAAGTTACTGTTATTTGGTATTGTATTTATGAAAGTACAAAAAGCTTGTGGTAAGGTAAGAGATTGCTCATGAATGCTTCACTGTCGATTCTATCATCAATGGCTTCTGGGTTCTCATAATGCAAGTCATAATTAACTTCAATGAATAATTATTGTACTAAATTGTATTAAGTATTTGTTAAATGCACAACAATATCTAGCCTACTATTAGTAGAATTAGTTGTCTTTAAAAAACACACACAAGTAACAGAACATTTTACGTGGTATACACTATAAAGAAGTTACAGTTCAAAAATGCATAAGTAAGTAAAAGGTGCATAAGTAATAATATCGAAATCTGCAAGTACAAAGGAAGACGAACACCACCTGGTCACTGTTCAGTTCGTAAAATAAACTAGCTAATATAAACCACGGGCTCATTACTATAATCCGGAACATGTGAATCGTGGGTCGATGGTTGTTGCTGTTGTTGTCCCAGCATTCCTCGGATGGGATCTCCATTGCTTTCTCCCAAACCTTTGTCTCCACCGAAATCCGAGAAATCCTCGATGACCCTGTAGCCACCGTCTTGACCGACGAATTCCGGACCGTCACAAGTTCCACATAATCCTTTGAACTTATCACTGCAATTGCACTTCCTCCGTTTCACAATATGAATTGTAGGGCCGGTCGAGGTCTTGTCATCCATCAACATAAATGAACGCCCACCCGACTCTCCATAGCAGAAGTGACAGTAGAAGCCACAACACGAACTGTTTCAAAATTATTTTCAAGTTTAATAGGTCGTCTATATTATTTCAAGATTTAAAAAATAAAATAAAATTTCATAAAATTGGCTTACAAGAACAGAAATAGGAGGATGATGATTGCTAAAATTAATGCACCAGACATTTTAAATTCTAGTACTTCCCTCTATTTATGAAAGGTAAATAAATAAATATGTATGAGAGGAAATTATTTCCTCATATGCACTTTTTACACACGGCACGTGTTACACAAACCACAATTTAATAAGATGAGATAGGGTGGAGATGGATTTATTTAGAATCAACTGCACATAGTCTTTAATGTCAACATAACAAAGACAAAAGCAAGAATAAAACAAGAATAATTTATTAAAATTGCAAATTTTGGAACTTCGATTTACATTTTAAACTTAGTGCTCATAGGTATCAACCTTTTTAAGACTTGTTTGAGATTTGGGAAGGTAAGTCGTGAGAATTCCTACATGATGAACACCATGATTTTAGATGGGATTGTAATTGTGTTGCTCATAAATTCGTTTGACTATGGAAGAAGGGGAATAAAATACAATACAATGGAGGGAGAGACTGACTGTGCACTTGTGTTATTTGCATACCTGCAGTCAGAGTCAGAGTCAGAGGATTGGATTTTTATGACACAGCCACAGGGTGTGTTTATAGTCGAGGATTTTCTCGTCTATCTGTAATTCTAAACTAAAGACCTTACATAGGTATACATGATGCCGTCTGGATTTTTTGCACTATTTGTTATAATGGCATTAGCTTTACTAATATTGCGTGATGCCTCATCCTACGTGTACCTATATGAGTCCTCGTCCTTCTTCTTCTTCGGCATGGATGGAAGCATGTAATAAAAGTAAAAAAAAAGTTCAAAAGGGAACAAGCTACAGACAGACACAGACAGTCAGACAGACTCAGGGAAGATCGTGTTCACGAGTAGAGGGTTGGCTTTGACTTTGGCTAAATTGTTTTCATTTTACCTACCTTACTTACCTACATATGTTCATACCACTAATAAGGGAAAAGGGAAGATTATATAATATTGCATTCACTCTTCAACTTGAGTCAATTGCAGGCTGCAGGATAATACAACCCCATCTTATTTAGCTCATTCTACATGCTTTAATCCTATTATATGCTCAACTTTACTCGAATTCGAATTTATATTCGAAGGACACGAGCGAGGGATGAAATTGAGCAAATCAGCTTCATTGCATTCATGCATTCTATCCACATCCACCAGCATTTTTTAGCAGGCCTATAGACAATATAATGTATACACTGACTATATATACAGTGTGGGTAATATAATAGTTTCGTTTTTATTTATAAAGGGATAGATTGGGGATACACGAATAGACTAATAAATTGGTAGGAGGCTTTGTAATAAAAGGTAGAATGAATGGCTACATGGATTCCGGGGTGCAAATAAAATCAAACGGAATGCATCCTAATAATGGATGGATGGATCTGTAGTTGTAGTTAGTATGCACTTAATAATTTGACAATTTGCCTTTTGGTAAAACAATAGATTTTTACTTTTACTTTTTTATCCCCTTACTTTACTTGTGCTGTAAAACAAAATCCTTACGGTTAGCTTAACTATGATTAGCATTAGCGTTATGATTGGTTCCATTTGATTTTAAATTGCAATTTAATCTTTGCACGAAAGCACTTTTGTACGTATTTGCTTCAAGACTCCAATTTTGTGTAAGGTTATAAATTATCATATTAAGTCGAGACGAATGTATAAATGTTGGTAGTTGATCATCCCACGTGTGTCATTTGCTCTGAACAGTATTGGATAGCCTGACTGGCACTGGCAATGAGTCACAATTTTCGAGTATAACTATTTCATTCGTTGCTGCCCATTTGACTTTGACGTGATGTACTGGACTTGGATTAAATAATAAAAGGAAGTTGGGGATTCTTTCGATGAGTTGTTGTAAGTTCTAATCCGTGAGCAGATTAGGTACCTACATTACTAAATCGTACAGATGAGTATGTATCTAGCAATCAATACCAATATTATAGTTAATTCAGTAATTGATAATTACATATATGTAGTTCTGTTAAACTACTGTTCATTTTTTCATCTGTAGTCAGTTTTTTAAGAAATTCTTTGACGATGTAATGAAATAAGATTAAGAAATCATAGACGTTTTTAAAAACACTGCTAAAGATTACGTATAAAAATAGTAAACCGGCAACAATATAATTATAGTCGCTGAAAAAACTGGTAATAGGTATTCAGACAACCCGAGGAAGAAAAGGCATGATAAGTCTGGAAGAATTCCAGTTGCAGCATTCTTGCATGCTTGGTATTTTACAGAATAATTAGGTACTTGTAATTAACGCGATTTTCTAAAATCCAAGTCAATATTTTCAATACTGATAAAACATTAGTTACAGAATCGTAGCGCCAGAATGTTATGCAAAATGTAAAACAAATTACGTAATTTCGTGGGCTAAAAAATTACTAGGTACTAATTTTTACTGGACGATTTTTTTTATTACAAATTAGAATTATTAACTAATAAGAGCTAGCGAAAAGAATCACCCTGGTTCGGAATAGGAATAAAATACTTTTTGGGGAAACACAAGAAAAAGAATGAGAATTTATAAATTAAAGAAAATACGTTTAAACCACATATGCTCAAATTACGTCCTTTTAAAACCCAGTTCCAGGGTGCACTGCTAAAAATCAGTCATACAGTCATGCTTAAGGGCTGTTTACATACGGCTTTTACCGTTTCGATTTACGTGATCAAAAATCTGGAAAAATTGCTATAAAAAAGAATTGTCATTGAAGATATGTAAATCAAAAGGCAAAAATTTTAGTGCATGCAATTGTGTTAATGACAGTAAAGTAAGCATAATTCCAGTTTCATCCAGAATTTTACTGAAAAGGTTTAATGCATTTAAAGAACACTAATTTAGTAATAGCTCCTTCAGTTATTTCGTCGAAAATGGAAGACATAATTAAATTTATCGGTCCGAAATTAAATAATGCTTTTAGTGTAAAAGCCAGAAGTTGGAGTCTTGGAGCCGGAACCGGAACCAACATGTGAAAATGACTCGTGCATTATTTCTGGAATGGAAGGATAAACGATACACTGGCGAAAATTGGGAATTGATTTTTCGCCATTATTTATCTAGCCTGGAACTGGCAACGGCAGCTGACAACTGGAATTGTGCCTGGAAGAACTACTGGAGAACTGTAGCATTCCAGAATTCCAGTTTATTTTCAACATTTCCAGAGAATTCAGTTGCCTTCGATTTTTGAGCAGACCGAAGGATAAGGATACTGAAGGCGTCACCTACACAGTCTCGAATTGACAATCAGTGGCGGAGTTTGTGGAGGAAATAGAAGGAAAAGAGTGGGAATCGTTTGAACCACATCTTGGCTAGAAGATAATCAAGCAAATAAATATTCAATTAGAGAAGATTATCCTTTACCTATTTATTACAATAATTACAACTTTATCCTCCTTTTACAAGCACGAAGGGAATTATGTAGAACATTAGACTTTCATCGCAGTTGATTTAGATTTACATATAAAGCTACCTCAAGATCAAGGTGTTTGTTTGTTGTGTAATAAGAATTCATTGATCCAGCCAGAATCTGAAGCCGAATCCTGAATTGATCATGTGTAATCCTGTGCGGATCCAGCCAAAGCTGAACTAAAGCAAGTCAAGTCAAGTCAAACCAAACCTAACTACAACTACAAACTACAACCACATTACCAGCCACCAGAGAAGTTCAGAACCAGACTCGAGTCACGTACTTCATTTCATTACTGTACTTTGTTTGTACTTGACTTTAAATTGATAATATCGATGACAGTTGAGCGTTGCTTATTCGATTCCAATTTCAAATGCTGAGCCCTCAATCAAACCTACAATCGTAATTTTGTAACAATAGTCAATAGCTGCGAGCAAGTACTACGATACGATGGCAGAGTTATAACACTAATTAACTTATAATTAAATGTTAAACTTGCCATTTTTTTGGTAGTTGTGCTGCTAGTGTAACTTACATATAAATGGCAAGTTCTGAATGTGCTCAGCAACAAAGTAGTACTTTGGTAGATTCTGCAGTTGCGAAGGCCATTGTCGTTTCCAAACGAAAAATATGTGAATTTTGTCAAAAAACTTATCACCGAAACTCTCTCAAGAGACATCAAAAAATATGTGCTGGAAACTTATCGGTAGAGGAACAAAATAAGGTGTGCTGCTTTAAAGAAAATGCTCAGAAGAAACAAGAAAAGGCCAAGGCTGAAGATGGTAGACATGGTAGTTCCTGTAAGTATATTATTAATAAGTTTAATGAAGCATGGGTTATTTTGAATTATTTAATTTCCATTTTAGTTGGGTCTCTCTCATCAGGTCGGTTTATTCACTATTACTTCCTTTCTGGTACGGAGACAGAATTTTGGTTTGTTGTTTTAATGTTCCATATTGTTTTGCATTTTTCGTAGATCCTCCGAAACTGCAGGTCGCGAATATTGCCGATGTGAACTCCGTTTCAGATATTAGTCCTCGTCAAGGTAAAAGCTACATTCAACATGCTGGACAACTGTTTTCTGAAAAATAAATTTACGTTATGGGAATTGGGCTAATACTGGTTTTGAAGGATTGTAGATGTAGATAAGGGTTTATGTTGGTTCCGCCCTTACCCAGTAGCTATTCAGCGGGGAAAGTAAATAGAATGAAGGTGCTGGATAAGGACGTTTTATCATGATAATTGATGATTATTGCAATACTTTTAAATAATTACGTGTGTACCTACGTTGAAGTACGAAGCTACGTGTACCTTCTTTTGATTATTCCTCACTTCAGTTAATAGTATTATTGCCATTTTGGTGGTGTATGCAAGCTAGTAGGAACAGTATAATTTTAACAGCTGTTATATAACTCCTTTAGTTTGGGTGGTTTCAAAAGGGCTCAGCTCCGAAAGTAAGTTCGAAAGTCGTAAACTGCGGGAAGAAAAACAAAATAGAGGTGTATTATTGGGTGTTTTTCGTTAGTTCTGTTTATTAGACCTCATCAACGCATATAGCTATTCATACTCACATAAAATTATAAATGAATTAAAATAAATACAGTGTGCCATGTTGATCCTGTGTATTATTTTAATCGAACTTCCAGAATAGGTACTGAATACGAATGACAATAAATATAAAGCTGTAATATCTGAATATGCTATGTTAGCTAAAGTATAAATAAATGAAATTATTTTGATTCAGTTTTGATTTGGGTGATGGAAAATATCACCGGGCAATCTTTGATAGCCGATATATTTTATTTTATGTCCCAATATGAGTTCTGGCTGTGATAAAAAATAATTTTCGTTGATGAAATGTCTTAATGAAACCGGTTCAAAATTGAGTACATATGTATGGAGATGCTATCATTTCGAAATAGTTTTTATTTTACAACTCAGTTTGATGAGGTCATCTATGTATGTTCCTACAGGTCCACCAAAATTGCAGTCAATCAATGATGACAATAGTGCTGGCTTCCGAAGATCTTTGAGTAGCGACGATGAATCAGTACCAGTCACAAAGAAGTTAAGAAGCTACTCTTCATTCTCTTACAAGGGTGGAAATAGTCAGAAAAGTCATTCACCACGAAAATTGCAGTCCACTCAAGCGACTTTGAAAGGGATACAAAAAGATTTGGAGGATAGTGAACAAATTTCAACTGAAACTGTATCAATCAATACCCGCGGTGTTGGAGAAAGAACTGTAAATAATGTCACTGACAATGCAAATTTCCGATCTCGCAGTAATGGTACTCAAAAGTGCAAATATGAAAATCTTCGTACTTCGTCAAGGCTGGGTGAATCGTTTACTAAGCCGAAGAGTCCCTGTGCATCCTCATCGTCAGCATCAACGTCGTCCTCATCATCCCTGCTTCCTTCATCAGTATCTCAAAAACGACTATCAATCACAAAGAAAACTAAAAAAAGTCTAAAGAAAGTTAAATCAGATCCTGTAATCGTTCCCGAGTCTGTTGCAACAAAATGTTTATCGTGTAACGATAAATTTGATGTACAAAGTGAGCTAGTTTCTCATGGTTTGATCCATTTAAAGGAAGGTAACTTGGTTTGTTTGCAGTGTTCAAATAAAAAGATTGAGGATTTAGATTCTCATTACAAATCTGACCACCAATCCGAAAGGAAGAAAGAAAATTGTGAACTGTGTAGTAAGACTGTGGACAAAAATAATAGTTTATACCACTACAAAGAGCATCATACGTTGACAAAGTATCTGAAATGCAATTTATGCGACCAGGCGTTCAGTTTTATGCAAAATCTTCTGTACCACAAGAGTAACGAGCATTTGCGGGAGGCACTTTACTCTAAATTTTGCCCGAGAAATGGAGATATGATGAAAATTAAAAATGGACATGAGGAAAATGATGACAGTGTGAAAAATAATAAGAAAGATAGTGGCTCTGACAGGGTTGGTGTTGGTGCTGGTGTCGGTGTTGGGTTGGGTTCCGGACCGCCTTCTCTTACTGCCGTTAGTACTAACGGCCAACGACCAGGAAATGATACGGATAGTATTAATAAAAAATATTCTCGGTATGGTGCTTCAAAGCAAATAACTACAAAAGCTTATCCGAAGAAAAGTGAAGGAGCAGTGTTCTCAAACGAGTGTGTGTTCGAAGATGCGGTGGATTCGCAGACGTGTAAAATGGATGGTGCTAGAATGTTCAGTCAGTCACCCGTTACCATTTCTAAATCGGATAAACACCTCAATGGAGGATTTACGGATCTTTGCGGAATTTTTATCAGCACTACCAGCCCTCATTTATCCGACAGTCCGGACAGTGATTCACAAAGTTCAATTGAGAAAAATTATTACGATGCTATGGCTGGGTTATTTGTTGAAGTGAACATAGCTAAACGCTTGACCAGAAACTCTGTTGAGAGTGCAGAAAGTTCTAGTTCTAGTTACAGCTCAATTTCCAGCACGAGCGGTAAAACCGAAATCGACTATAGTAGTAGTATGGATGTCTCTCCCCCCAAAAATATTCTCACGGAAGAAGACACTGCTGCCAAAGATATTAAGACTGTTCGAAATTGTATCGATGTGGTAACAAAATCCGAGTCTGGAGATGATACTATCAACACCGATAGTATGGATCAGGACAATGATAACGTTAACGATGAAGCCTCAAACGATTCTGCCATAAATTCCATGAAATCTGAATCGTCAAAATCAGATTTTCTCATTTCCAGCAATAAGAAGTATTCCTGTCGTTTGTGCAAGGATGATCGTTTCGATTCAACTTTTGAATATTTAAATCATTTGAAGATTGAACATCACTGGACGGCGGAGAATTTGCTGAATCCAGAGTATGAACCGGAGTATTGGTGTCCCGAATGTGGTACGCCTTAGTTTTTTAAAATAAGAAGTTATCTGGACTTAATCCTAATTATCCATATTGTCAAACAAGTCGAAGGATGTGAAACATAATAATTAGGTACGTAACACTTATTGTCTATTGTATTAAAATTGGTTCTTTTTTTGTTTTCCAGGGCTAGAATTCATCGTTCGTCCCACGCTAGTAAAACATTTAATAATAGCACACGAAGAAATAAAGGATATAGATGAATACATGGAGTGTCTCGGATACGGAGTCAGACCACTGATGAAGTTTCAATGCTCCGTCTGCTACAGTGTATTTCAGTCTGATCTGGACTTGTGCTCCCATCGTAGATGCCACGGCTTAGCATATTTACAATTTCTGACTAGTAGCAGTAGCGGTAAATAAATTATGCGAACGTTAATTAATTACTACTTTAAATATTGTTTTGAGTTCGATCTAGTTCCACTATGCTATAACCTATTTTCTGCAAGTTGTTTCTGTGTGCCGATTATTTTAAATCGGGAATCGATATTTACTTTAAATTTCAATATGTGATTGTGACTGCAATTATTCACGCAAACATGAACATTATTAAGTAATACAATTCTATTGGCGTCCTTGTAGCGTATAGCTTGTAGCTTAACCGTAGGCAATGTTGGGGATGTGTAATAATTATTTATGACAAAGCGGATACTGGTATGGTAAGCAGTAAGTGCTATGTATTATTGAATGTGTGTAAAGCTGGAGAACGTTTTGGAACTGTTTTACTAGGTTCACAATGTGCACGGCAGTTTATCATTAGCATTAGTATAATTGTAATTAATTACCGAAAGATAGCTAGATAAAAAGAGTGAGACACCAGGTAATGTTGGTATTAATCACATATTTGTATGTATGTATGTTTGTAGTATGTAGATGAATATTTAGGTGAGAATTTTACGATGGTTTAGTATATATAATGGAATTAATATAAACTGTGAAGGTATTTGTTTTTGTTTATTTAAATAAATTATTACTTCATTCATGAGTCTTATATTTAAACAAAACATACCTATATCATTACACTGCTACTATTACTCTTGTTACAAGTTGGAAAAAAGTAACAATTAAAACTAATTACAATTAATTAAAAATTATAATCATGATCTCGTGAAACCATCGTATATCGTATGTATTACAATATAACTACTACACTATACTATAACTCTTAAGTATATAAATAATATGATTACTACCTAATTAATAATAAATGGCGATCAATTGTTATGTCGTTTTTATTTGCTTATTTTTCTCAGTCGCTGTAAACAATCCTGATTGTAATTCTACACTGCGCTCTGCCTATTCTCCTGGAACATTTCGAGTTCATCACACATATTATGTATGTAATAAGTCGATGTGGTAGAAATAATTAAATCGAGACGATCGACTCGACGCGACCGTAATTAAATTAGAATAAAACCCGTAGAGTTTTATACGCAATGAACATTCACTTTCACTTACTTGTCATTTACCTACATACATGTACTTTAACGTTAACATGTACTCTAACCATCGCCACCACTCATTTGTTCGTCTTCCTTTTATTTTGTCTTTGTCCCTATTGTATATTTTTAACGATAATCACAGAAGCAAATCACAATCACCTTGTTTACGAAGAATACATTTTGCCTTCTTAATTCTATAAACTCTGCCATAGTAGTGTGAACAAACGAGGTACTTCATTTCGTATTCGTATTCAGTCAACTTAAATCCTAGTGTAGACTTTCAATACTATAATTAATTATGATTATTTTTCGTGCCGTTCTGAATCGCACTAGTGACTAAATGGAAAATGGTGTCTGAACGAGACATGCTTATCTAAACGACAACTACAACTGCAACTAGAAGCACAAGTACAGCTCTCAGTACAACTGTGTGTAGAAAGAATGCATTAGTCTTATAATTATTACATTTATTGCCTATATATTGTCAGGGCGTTCGGTCTTGTGAAAACACTGTAGGGAAATCTACGAACACGTTTTGCATACTAATAAGTAATAAGTAAGCCCAGTTCCGACTTCGACGTACCTACATACATTCCTAATAAGCATCAGCATGCGCTTCTGCAACAATAGTAATACTTTGTAAGGCTTCTCATTCCGAAATTAATCTCCTCATTATTTAAGAAACTAAAATGAAATCTCACAGTATTTATACACTTTTATTGTGCTTTTGGCTTTTGCTGGGGCTGCGCTGGGAAAAACAGCAAAGCCTGTACATCCGTCATTCGTCAAAAAAGTTATTTTTCTGTATTTATCATGATCAAAATCATATTATGAGAGAAGTCAAAAGGCAAAAATGCATTGGTGATTGTGTTTGCGTCTGGTTTGCTCTTTGCTCCTTCCGACCTTGCTTGCCTTTGTATTCGCCTTTGCTTTTATCTGCATACTCTAAAAGCAAAAGCAGATCAAATTTAAGCCTAGAGAGACAACCAAAAATCTTACGGTGCCCCTACGTAATGCATACGAAGTACACTGGAAAAGCAATCTTAAAACAGAAAAAATGCATCTTAAACCTACTCTTATTTGTAGTATAATTATGAACGCAGTTTGAAAGTACATACCTTAAGCGCATCCCAAAGGCATTCAAAGGTCATCTCGGACTGCGAGATATTGTTTTTAGAAACGTTCATTGCTTTCGTTTACACTTTTTGACAGCGTCAATTTATTATTACTTTTATGCTCTTTCGAAACATCGTTTTTGTTTTTTAACGTTGTTCGAAAATGTCTATTTGTTACTTTAATTTGTTTTGAAAATGTTCATTTTTTTGCACTTTTTGGCATCTTTTTCCAGATTTTTTCAAAACTTTGTATTCTTAAATACAAGCGTATTAAAAACGAATGTTGGACTGCGAGATGCGCTTTAGATACACTTTAGGCGAACTTGAGATGCACTATAATTGTGATCATAGTTATAATACTAAATACGAGTAGGTTTTGGAAACAACATTTTAGATGCCCCAGGTTTTAGAGTGTACCAGCAAACACTACCTCATTAAGATGATATACCTAGTAAGAACAAGAACGGAATTTCCCTTTTGTAAACTCATATTTCATATATAATGCTCACTCATCCAAGCCAAAGTCGAAGCCAAAGCTCAAACAAAGATCATTATGGCTGGCATTTGAAATTAGAAAATGACATTATGGCATAGCACATATACACCTACTAACGTCTATATACAGTATAGTAGAGGTATGTTCCTGTATGGAGTAAATAATTATATTTATAAGGGGCTCATAATTAAATCTGTCTGCTCACCCAAAAACCTTCTAATATAACGAGAACATTAAATTTCGTGTGTACAGTTACAGTTACAGCTTCAGATATCGACAATGTGTGTATGTGTGTGTGTGTGCAGTGTACAATAATAGAAATTTCTCGTACGCCGAAGTAACTTACAATTAACCAATCATTATTAAAGAACACCTGACCGATACCAATTATTAATAAATGGGAGAGACAAGAGCAAGTATATGCATTAAATTTTTATGTGAGCGTGTGCCGCACAGCAGATACAATTATAGATACTAATACTATTTTATTCTACAGAACTGCAATTCTAATTAAGCTGCAGCGCAGGAACAGCATTAACTTTAACAATAATAACAACAACAGCAATAGCAATACTGATAATGGTAATAACTTGAACACTAGCATTAAATTTGGAAGGTGGTATCACGTCGCACTATCACACCGTGTCAATTTCATTCACGTTTTCTGCATTACAATAATAGCAATAGGTATACATAGATAAACTAAGAGCAATATAACAAGATTGCCCCTGTCAATTTGTCAAACTACCATTAACTCCATTCATCATAATTAATTACTAATTTTGAATAATGGGATCCATGGGATCTCTCATTAAAAGTACATTCAACATTAAATTATTACCATCTCCAAACGCTAGTGAGATGAAACAATAATGAATCAGAATTGGAATCCATTAACAGAAATCCGTCAACTGTCTTTTTTTATAAATTACATGCAAGCACCCACGTAGGTACATATTACATTACCTGAAACTGAAAGGTAAAATGCCCAAATGTACAAGCAAGAGTGCAGTACAGATGAGAGCAAAGTCAAAAGCAAAAGCAAAATTCTTTCCTTAACAGATAGGAAGGAAAAAAATTAATGAAAAAATGAAATAATGCTAGGCTAGGTATGAATGCTTCAGCATTGGACTCGCGATTGAAATGATCACATGTCCAAAGAACAAATTATCAGATAACAAGCACACATTACTTTTGTGGTCATCAAGAACAAGAATATAATAGATTATTGCGATTGCGACTTGATTGAATTGGACTGGGATTGGGATGTGAGGAGAACAACTCATGTCAGTTCGTACATTAGTTTTTGCCTCCACAATTATGCTGACAATTGAGGTAGAAGCCTCTCATTATTTTTTCTCCACAGACAGATACATTTTTACATCACACTTTTGCATTGCATTGCTTTCCACTTGCTCAGGGGACAATTAAGCATTTACGTTATTGAGGTGTGGATTGCACATTGCATTGGTTTTGGTTTTGATGGTTGACGTTGACGATGACGATGACGCTGATATGTACAATGTACAAGAATCTGTAGAGCTACACCTTTGTGTTCGACTTGGCTTGGGCTTGGACATGGTCAACATATAGATATGACAATTAAGTGCCATTCTACCGGATATGTATTTGTACAAAAGCACATTACAATGAATGTTATTGGAATGGCTTAGGATTTTTTTGGACTTTGAAAGGATCAGTATAATTTATGAGGATTTATGAAGGAACAAGCCCTTTTTTGTTTGTAACCTAATCCCCCATCCACTACATCCACAATCTGATACAATGGAATCCAACACAATCCAAAATTCGATCCAATCCAATCCAATCCACTCCAATACAATCCAATAGAATACAAAACGATCCAATCGATTCGAGTCGCATATTCGTTACTTTTTCGTTTTCATTTTCCGTCAGTTTCCTTTGCATTGCACTATCTGTAGCTTCACCAAAAGCAAAACCCAAGACAAAAAAGCAGCGGAATTAGTATGTGTGTAGTGTAATAGTAATGTGTATAGTGTATCTGCAGAAATATTAGTACAAGACTAGACATTGCAATTGAAGAGAGCATGGAGGTAGAGCTGTAGATCGTAGATATCTTTGTCCACGTCCACGTCCATATCCACCTGTATATCAACGTAGATACATGGTTATACATGTAAATACGCTTACAGGTAATAATAATTGCCTACATATAGATTCACACAGGTATGGGTTTATTAAATTGTATAGGAGAGAGAAGAAGTAAAGTTTACGTTTACAATTATTACAAGACGATATTAGACAGACAGTGAATACAGGTAAAATTTATATTGTTGGTGCCTTGAGGCAAAAAAAAGTCTGAGAAGCCAGAGCCAGAGCCAGAGTCTGAGAAGAGAAGGTAAGTAAAAAGGTAAAGGAAGAAGGAGTGAGAATCTGTGAGTCTACGATGTATAAAGGAATACTATACGATGGACACTATACTTGTGACTTTTGAGCAAGCACAAAAAAATTAATGAAAGGTTTCTCTCTCTCTCACTCCTTTTTCCTCGCTCACATCTCACGTCCACAGTTTATTTAGTTCAACTTTAACATTTCGTCGTGAATGGATGAGGGTACACGATCCTCAAGAGATCCTGTCTTGTTTCCCTCTTTTCCACTTAACTTCACTTCCACTTCATCCCTGATCCATACTCATTGTCACCTGCGACTGGAAACTACCAGTGCTGTGTGCTTCTCCAGCACCTTGTTTTAGTAATCACGGTGAGATAACACCTCACATTGCTCCGAAATAAAATAGCTCCGTCACGGATAACTATTTATAGACAATCACCTGCCTCTATTTTTAAAGGAGAAAATTGTATTGAATCCAATTGTGAACTATGTGTGAATTTATTACTATTAATTCAGTGTCGGAAGAATTTGTATTACGTCTATTCTGATTCTGATAATTGCAATAGTAAACAAAGTGAAATTGTCAATTGTCAACTGTCAACATTTTAAATTATCATCTGAATTAAAAATTTAAATCTTAACCTAATAAGGTTCTACCTACAGTGTTTTGTTGTGTGCCCGTTCCATACATTATTTCGTCTTAGTTTTATTAATGACTAGTGTTCTCATTCTGTGTTTAAGTTCAAATTCCAATTCTCAAGGAACCTCTATCATTGATCATCTACCACGTCTTCTTATTGAATTAATTAAACTGAATTAAATTCCTAGTTAAATTTGAAGGGTTCTCTGACCCTTGATCCTCACAAGGAAAATGAAGTGCTTTGGAAGACGTCGATTAAACAAGCACATCAAAATTATTTTATTGGATGATCAGGAAATTATTCAAGAAGTTCAGGTGCATACCTCTTTTTTTAAAGTTCTTTACTAATAAGTCAAAACCACTGCAATTTGTATCCACTAATTATCTAGAGCTTCTCTTCCTTTTTTATTATGATAATTATGCAATTTAATGAGAGACTCTCTGTAGTAATAATTCTCTTGGAGTGAGCACCGACCGCGTAATAATGATACAATTATTATGAATGAGTTCATCAACTTCCTGTCTTTGGTCTTGTCTTGTCTCGTGACTTTTGTATTATTCCTTTGAAACAGGGTAAAAGACAATGTCATTAAAATACTTGAAACTTGAACAGTTAATGAATAATACGTAACCTGCGATGTTGGATGTTGATGTGAGGTGCATATCAGTATTCCTTCGGTTAAGAATTTTATCTACATTTATATGTTTATTTTTTTTATTATTAATATTGCTACAATCATCATCATCTTGCGGTTGAAGTTGATGTTGATAATTGAACACTATGGGGAGTAACACCCAGTACAGAGTTATAGTTGATAATAAAGAACAATGTGAGGTAATGACAAATAGTGAGTAGGTAGTATAATTGTTAGAATGGAATCAGTGATAAAATTACTGGGGAGAGACTATAGGTGTATATGCATTCAACAGGTGTTTAATTACTTACCTAATAAGTACCAGTTTAAATAGCTTTTGATAAAGTTTATTTGAAGCTCAACTCTGTATTTTGGAAAGGGCAAGGTCAAAGGATGATTTTACACTGGGTAGATTTAATGTTCATGCAACATTTCCGTTCACAGTTAAAGCTCACAGAGATAAAAAACAAATGCTACTGATTCACTCTGATTTCCGTTGGTACTTCGAAATTTTTCTCAAGCTTTTGATTCGTATCTTTTCCCACGGTTTTCCGTTCTACCTTGCCTTACCTCTCTCTCTCTGTCCATCTCTCCCTCTCTCTCTCTCTCTGCCTTAACTTTACTAGCTTGTGGTGTCATATCCTTTTGGTATCATCCCTTAGGCTTAATGTTTGTTACCCAACTTTTATTGCTCGCTCATTTTTTTTGAAATGAAGGGTGCCTCTCGCCTTCGTATTTCCAGCAATTGTAATTTCACCTTGTAATGTAGTATGTACTATGATGTATTACAAAAACTAAATTACAAATAGCTCTCTTCTCTGGGTAGGATCGAGTTTACAATTGGCATTCTCCAAGAAGCATTTACAGATACCTTACAACAGAAACACTAACTCCAACACCAACCAACCTGTTGATGACTACGTAAAATCATTAGTTATCTTCTAAGCCTTATCTTTAACATTTCTGAACGCAAGTTCCCCAAAGATGAAACTACTTACTAATGACTAATAGTGCCAAAAAAGTTCAGATACATATGAAAAAGTTAAGAATAACATTGGCATTAGCATAAGGGAGCTGAACATTATACTGATACATATTTAAAAACTTTAACCTTACGTTAGTTGTTGTTTTGCGGGTCCATTAGCTCGTGGAATGAGTTTGGCTTGTTCTTGCTCTTGGTCTCGGTCTCGGTAGTTCTAGTTGAGTAATGAAAGAAAATGATAATAGTGCTGAAGCAAAAGAGAGGTACGTGTTGCATTTAGTTTAATTTTACTACCTCTACCAACATCAAATCAAATGTGTAATTACCTGATGGACGAGAAAATGAAGGGATAGTATCCAACTTCCAGCTCCAACTCCAACTACCTATACATGCTTAATTATGTACGAAATTGAAATATTAAATTCTCATTCCGCGATCCTTCCTTCCTCAAGAATAAACGGAATAAATCAGGGGAAGCACGCAATTTGAAAGAAGACAAGACAAGTTCAGTCTAGTTGTTTGCATAGTAGTGGTATGAGTAGTTGTTGTTGTTGATCGAATTGAATTGAAGTTCCTAGTTGTGCTGATGTTGGTGGTAGTAGTAGAAGATTAAGTAGGATTTAACAAGCAGAATTTTTTCTTGAAAAAAAGTAAAACGTGACGAATGGAATGTCTATGAAGAGTTGCTATTAACCTTTCATTCATTTAAAATGTCATGTTATGCATACGGAGTTGCAAGTTGCTTGTTATGCTCATTTTTGAATGTTGACGTTAGCATCGTCGAACAGAAACGAAACAGATCTCACGCAGTACTCAGATCCCCATAGTGAATATATAATGTAATATCTAATTGTAAGTGCATACTTATAATAAATTATACCGTAGATGAAGTTGAGTAAGATGCGAAAGTTAACAACTTTGGG
>JAAXYX010001258.1:0-24780 GCA_036851915.1 Ptenothrix huangshanensis | reverse complement strand
GCAGACAATTATATATAGCATACATATAGAGTGATTCCATTACGGGAGCTATTTCGTGTTCATGTTCATCCTGCCTTATATAGCTATGTCTGTGCATAATTATATAGTAGCTATGACCACACTGCATGTCGGGATGCTACATACATAGGTATGTATTCCATACCGTGTACGCTGTGATAGGATGCGATCTGATGTGATGTGATTTCATAGAGACACCATTGCAGTAGTGGCTGTGGCAGTGGTTCAAACCTTTTTTCACAGCACTTCACAGCTTTTTCCCCTTTTTCTGGTGAACGAAGAAAAGAAGGCTGAACAACTTACTTTGCAGCTTCGCTTCAACTTCCACTCACTTCGGCATTGGCTTCGGCTTTGACTTCGACTTCGACTTGAACATCATATCTTTATCTTGCCGAGTCTACGCTACGATACGGCTTCCCTTCGCTTATTTCACACTCGATTCTACATACAAGGCAAATACCGAAGGGAAGACGGATGCGATGGCTAAGCTAAGATTCTCATATGACTACATAGTAATATGACTTTATGGTTTTATGACCATCGCTGGATACTCGGCACTCAACTTCCACGCCGAATTTGTTAAAAACTTAAAAATGAAGATAGACACTCCACAGCCTCGTCCTTTGTTTTATCTCTCTGTTTTCCGCTTTGTCTTTGTATAGACTAATTCTGATTTTGAAGCTGGAAGTGGTGATGGTCCTTCGACACTGCCTTTGATTTTTAACGGAGATTTTATACTCCTTCCCAGTACTTCTTAAACTATGTACCTACCTACATAATAGTCGGCAGTTTTAAAAGGCAGGCTATTCAATACACTTGCGTCAAAGAAGATGTCAGTGCTCAACTCACTTAAAAGATACAAATACTAGACCAAAGCACAAATTCCCCATGCTCCATTTTCAACGGAAGAGCTGCATTGGAAAATGGAACGCAGAGCTGGAAGAATAAACGATCAGTATTTTTTTAATCAACTTCCATTTGAAATCAACCGCCATACCACGCTTTGCTGAATGCTAGTTACAATATTGGTGGTATACGGATAGGGCTATATTGCCAATACTGATATACTGTGATGAGTAGACTAGGAGATGTACACTACTCACTACTCTCCCTGCTTTACCTTGACCATGGTATTGGGGAAAATCTTAGGGAAATAAGAATTTAGTCCTCGCTAGGATCTTCTTACTTACAGATATCATTTATGTATATGCTGTGATACTGCTCTGGTTGTGGCTCTGACTTTGACTCCTTGGCTGACTTTGAGTCTTTGAGCTTGATGCTTTACTTTATAGTTTGCTCTGCTTGAGTACTTCTTCAATCGAATTGTTTGTTCTCCTCTCTCACTCACTGCATCTCTCTTGCCTCTCCCTCTGCGTTGTCGTTGCTCCTTCCTCACTACGGCTTTGGCTTTGGCTTTGGCTTGAGCTTTAGATTTGGATTTAAATTTCTATGTACAAATGTATTTTGAATCTGTAAAGAATGGAAAGCATAGAAGGAAATTCTGCTTTCTCACTCTGACATGACACTGCGTCAACCAACCTGTGTGTGTGTATTTCCTACAGCAACATCATCTACATACCCAACAACACATATGTATATATGTGATGATGCAAAGTATTCAATTCAAGTCTCCTGCACAAAGGACTGGAGAAGAGAGCAAAGGATTCTATCTACGATGCCACGGCATTCTGTCTGTCAGAAGAAAGTCATGATTTGCATTTGTATTGGATTGGATTGGATTCGATTAGAAGGTGAAGAAAGGCAAGGGAATGTAATATGTAATGCACTGTAATACACTGTAGTCCTGGCCTGGTAGGAGCGGAGAGACCAGACAGAAAGGCTGGCCTTTATTAGCCCTGCGTTTCCAGTTCGTCCTCGTCTGCTTGTTTTGACTGGGCTAACAAGGAGTTCTCTGTATCTCCACTCTACCTTGGCTTGGCTTGGCTTGGCTTGTCTTGCCTTACCTTCCTTTGCGTTCTGCGTTGCTTAGTTGCCTTTCGTTGCATCACTTTACGTTCTTTACGTCCTTCTTTACGTTACGTTACGTTACGGGTTACGGCTCGGCAGTTAATGTAAATAGTTGAACTGTCTGTCTGCCTTGGTTGTTTGGGAAGACGAGTGAGCGTAAGAGTGAGAGTGTGTGTATGCATAATAAAGTTAAAGTAAAGGAGGTAGGCAAGGAGGTATGTGCGTTCTGGCAATGACTCTCGCTCTGACTTTGACTTTGGCTCGGCTTCCCCGCGGGAATCTTGGTCTTATGTTTACAATTGCTTTCCTACTCACTACTCACACAACCTTCTCTTCCACACTCCTCCTTCACTTCCACGTAGGTATATACCCATGCTAGTTTATGCCTTGCCACTGTTTCCCTTATACCACCGTGTGGTATGGTATCATATAGATAGGTGCATACGTACGCCATGGCCTGGCGTGGTCTGATCATGAGTTCTATGGGTGCATCACATCACATAACATCGTCATAACTTTGCCCTGGACTAGCTTGGTCTAGCTCGGCCTGGCTTGGCTTGGCTTGGTTTGAGTACACAAGTCTACAGTGGTAAGTATGTGTGAGTAAACATTGTTTGGAAATCCGAATTGGAAATTCCAATTTCAAGCCGAATGTCGACTTAAGAATGTGAATGTGGAATGGTGAGCGTGCAACATCGAATAATTTCGAGTCGAACTCGTGAATTTGGGAAACTTGGGCTTGGATTTCAAGTTGGAAAGATGTTGCAGATACAGAGGGACGGGAATACGAGAATTAGATACACCAGCAGGACTAGGATTAGGAATAGGACCAAGACCAGAACCAGACCCTGGACCATGCCATGGAGAGGATCAACAGCAGCACCAGGATATTTCGTTGATAATTGCTAGCCTTGCCTTGGCATCTAGTATTTTGAAATACCTACAGTTTCTGTGTGGATGATCGGTCTCCTGCCTTATGACCTCCACTTCCACCACTGCCTACTACTTGAGTAGCTATTTTACTTTTAGGATGCATCCCATGCCCACGTTCACCTCCGTACGTCGGATGTACATGCATCATTCATGAAGACAAGAAAGCCCACCCATTCCATTCCATGTATTCCATACCTTCCCCACACCACACTCCACGTAGGTACCAATGTGCATATATCCCATACATTACTACCAACTCAAATCTATAAATCTTGTATAGGTAGCTTATGACATGCCGGCATGGGTTTTTTATGCATATGTCTACCAACTTGTGTCTAGGACAAGGACACATCCATAATTATATAAAAGAACTGCCTTTGTATCCACATTCATCTGTATTGTACATTTGTCTGCTAACAAAAATACTAGGACAGATATCAACGTTGCAACTGCGTAAGGATAAGTGTGGATGTGGATGGATTGTAATGTCCACGATGGTGGATCGTATCGTATCGTACTACGCATAGGACCAAAGCACTCACCCATGCTATGGCTTGGAATCCGTGAAACGGTGAATGTGAGCTACATTTTGAATCATATTTATGTACAATGTACAATGAAGATAGACAGAGGTAAGACAAAGACAAAGACAAAAGTGAAGGGATGAAGAACAAAAAAAAGACTTGAGTCTCATCTGTCTACATGTGTACTGTATAGTGAATGCAAATGTGCCTGCGAAGATTTGGAGAAAGACTGCGATGCCTTAGCTTCCGCTACTGATTCTGATTCTGTCTCTATACTTTTGCTTTTACTAACACTGTACATTGTACATACAGCCCGACCTGGAAAAACTACTGGAGCTGGAAGTTGGTTAATATTTGAAAAGTCGCTTGTCGTGTCCTCGAAATTGTCATTGATGCGGCTTTCCTCGGCTCCTCACTCTGTTCGGAGATGAGCGAGCGTTCAGTGTTCTCTGCTCCCATTTGACTCGAGCTGCATACACATGGACACGAACCTACGCATTATGACTGAGTCAAGCACATACATACATACATAGATGTGAGCCTTCTGCCCAAGGCTTCAGCTTACGTTAGACTCTCTGCCTTTGTGACTTTACCCATCGCTCCCACAGCTAGAATAACTGTATTTGTCTCTTCCTTTATTCTACTCCTCCGCTGTATCAGAATAAGAAGGAGAGACAGGACACAGTGGAACCAGGACCAGAACCAGAACCAGAACCAGAACTAGAGCCAGAAGCAGAAGAAGGAGAAGAAGAGCCACAGATGAAATGAAATGAGAAGAGACTGAGAGACAAAGAGAAGTGGAGGAAAGATGGCAACGTCTCGAATTTCGTTCAAACTGTCGCTTCTCGGAACCACATAAATCTTAAGATTGTGAAAACCGTCTGGGCCACCTCCACATTCATTCTTGATCTTCATTTCCCTACTTACATACAAAACGGTGGTGTAGATACAGTACATCTAGAACACCCGAACTAGCGAAAGAGTTTCCCATTCCATTCCATTCCACACAGTCCATGACAGTCTACAGATACTTGCACAGAGACACAGTAATAGCAATATAGCTTTGCTCTCGCTCTCTCTCTCTCTCTCTCTCTTTCGATCCCACTAAAATGCCTTGGAATGAGAAATATGGTTCGTGAAGTGAATCCGAAATCCAGTAAATTATAAGTTGAACAGTTGAACAGTTGAACTAAACCAACCGAATGGCAATGGCAATATCTGTAGCTGCATGTAGCCACGGTGGCAATGCAAGGGTAATGCCTAATGGTAAAGCAAAGTCAGGCAAAGGAAGGGAAGGCATGAGGGCCACATTTCCCTGATGACTTTTTGATTTCTCCCTTGATGAATACACTCCATGCACTCTCAGTCCACACAATTCTCTAAATGCACTCAATCCTGCCCTGGCCTGGCAATTCATGGCATGGCATGGCATATTACCTACATAGCTCGGCATACTTGGCCAGGCCAGGGCTCTACTCCAACCACACCGTACGGTACCAAACCAAACCAAACCAGACCAGACCTCCAGATCCAGATCCAGATCCAGCCCTGTACCGGTAACGGTAACGGTTCAAATCAAATGTACACTAACTACGAGTACCTACTAACACCATGGAGAGCGAGAAGGAAACCCACCCACCTACATTTCTTAACCATCCACGTTCCATTATAATCTACTTCTCCCAAATGCCTTCTCCTTATACTGCTTCTCAATTTCCATCTCCAGCTCCTCTCACTTTCTTTTCCCTTTTCCTCTTCCTTTTCGCTTTCCTTTTCCATTTCACTGGCAAATCACACATACCTACATATACTCCGTAGTGGGATTGTACCTCAATGTATGTCATGTATGGCATGGCAGTCTGTTAGTACAAACGAATTTCGGATTCGTGTATTTCGATGAACATTAAGTAGGAAGTGGAGGGAGTCTATAGGTGGGTGATTTGGTGTAGTCAGTGTATTCACATCCACCAAATATTATTTTCAAATCTCCGTCATCTGCCGACAGCACTGCTTCAGGAGCTTCTATATGCACACTGAACGAGTAACTGAGAAAGAGAGAGTAGCTTTATTCTCAGGTCCTGTCGACTTCTACTGCAGCTCCGTCTTTGCTCCTCACTCTTCAGCAATGTTCTTCAATGTTCAGTGTGTCCTCAAAAGATAAGGGAAGAATACAGTCTCGAATCCCAAATAATGTCTCTAATACTATCAAAGAGTGGGAAAATGGAAAATACGAAAAAAATGAAAAAGTGGGTTGATACGATCTAGCAAACTGCCTTCAACCCACACCTTTACAGATACGTTTAGGTACCTAGGTAGGAAATACATTGGTATACATATGACACACACGCACCAGATACACTGCAATAATTGCAGACACCGTCAAATGCAACCTGACTGTCTATAAAGTTGGTGAAATGCCGGGATTTAACAGCATTCCTAGTGTCCCCGCATACTACAACTCGATTCTTTCTTGCTGAGGGAGCGAGGACAGTAGACATTAGTGAGGATTCTGACTCTGACGGTGACGGTGAATGTGGCTGTTGCTGTACTTTGCTACTTTATGATTCCAGGAAAAATAAGACGAGAGAGAGAGTGAGTAAGTGAGTGAGCGAGGGAGCAGGCAGAATAATATGAGTTGGTACTACGTCGTAGGTAGGTATCTCCGTTAAAATGATCAGTGTTGAAAATGTTCAAATGTTGATGATGCAGCATATCGATTGGCTGCTACAGCTAAAGGCTCTGACACTGGTACTGGTACTGGCACTGGCTCTGACTTTCGTGCTAGTGCCGATGCTGGGTTTGCTTCCAGTTCAAAGTAGGGATATACCCGTAGCATTCAACATGATGAAGGAGACACTAGGTGTAGGTAGACTAAAGAACCTGGCCTGGCCTGATAGCCATGCGAATATTATCCGTAGAAATGGCAAAATGGCACAAAAGTCATGTTCCTCTTCATCCTTGATAGCCACAGCCTTTAGAACAGGAAAGCATACATGGCCTGGCCAGGTATTACCATTGCCATATCTTATTATGATGCTACTCCTTTCTATATTCTTGTCATTTCAATTGGAGCCCGGCTAGAAAAACCGAGGGTCGGACAAAAACTGAAGGTGAAACGTCTACCTGGGCTATCTGTGTATTGCTATTGCCACCGTGTGTAAGCAAAGTCAAGTCAAAACTTTGAGTGTAGACTTCAGTCTTCCCTTGCTTTTATAGAACTTTGATGGTTATACTTACACATGAATCTTCACTACTGCGTGGTATTCACAATACCTATATACAAAATGAACTTGAATGTTGACTTTAGTATTGAATCCCCTTTCTTCCCCTTTATACATATGCAGTTGGTTATGTTTTCTTAATTTTAGTTGATGCTATGCGCAATTAGGGTCACCGGCAGATCGAGGAGGAAGCTTGTGCTTGCGTATTCTAATTGTGAGGAAGGCGAATGCCAAAGGAATAATGGAATGAAGGGAATGGAATGTAATGATAATTATGAAATAAAAGGTGAGTAAGAGGATTCAGCTGGGAATCATTATTTTCATTGCTCTCTTCCGTCTTTCGCCGTTCTGCTTATCTGCCTCTGCTTTCTAAACTTGTGTTGAAATCTCCTCGTCTATATCTATACTATCTATTCTAATCTGTTTGCTTTCCTTTTCTCTCTTCCCACTCCCTTATGACTTTGACCCAAAATTAGAAAAATACATTTTCCTTCATTTCAATTAGTTCCCTGGTTTGCTTGGTATGACTTCCCTTCCCTCTCTCTCTTTGTCTTCGTCTTACAGTCTTGGACTTATCTACTTTCTGCTTTCTCGTTTTCCGGCTTCGGCTTTGACTTCCCTACTTGCCCTTAAACTCTATTACATGCACTTTTCCCATTCCCTTATCCACCCTATGGATACATACATACATACATACATCTCCGTTGGTAGTACTGGTACTGTGAGCGGATTGGTTTCGGACTCATCCAGTCGGATCGGATCCGATCAAATAAAATAGGCAATGTAACCGGATCTTACATGGACATCTAGATCCAGTTCCAGTCTCCAGTTCCAGTCGCAGCTCAACCAGAACAACACGATAGAGAACAATGACTACTAGGAATATGTACCGGTGCTGGTGCCGATGCCGATACCGGTGCTCGTGCAGGCTTCCGAACCACTGGAACTCGAGTGGGTAGGATGGGAAAGGATACAGAAATACAGAATAAAAAATATTGTAAAGGGTGATGGGTGTAGGAAGTCGGAGGAATTTTTTATCCACTGGATTCTGGTTTGTGGGGAAATGCCAAAGCTAAAGTTAAAGCCAAAGCCAGAGTCAAAGTCAACGCCGAAGTCAATGGCAAAGCCAAAGCCATGTCAATGTGAGTCGACCGGATCGGTTTGAAGCTCAAGTTGAAATGAGCGGAGGCAGCGAGCTCTCACTTTCCACAACAATATTAGGTGCTCGCAAATACTAAAATCGTTATCTTTCTATAGTCCATTCTGAGCTCCATGTAGTACACAATGACTGGGAAAGCAACCACAATGGAAGCCCAAACGAGTTGGGAGCAGAGATGAACGAATGTGCCCACCTGGATCTGCTTCTGCTCCTGCTTCTGGCTACTGTAATATCTCTATCGCATCATATCATAACACAAGTTACATAGGTACGTACATACAACACTATTTGCATGGCTGAAGGTATTTGCACTCTTCAGTATGCTTACAGTGCAGCTACATATTCACTGTATACATACTTGAATGCAATTACTACTGCCACGCTATTGCTATTGTCATTTCCTTTGCCTTTGCCTCTGCCTGCACTACTACAGCTACTCCTTTGCTATTGTGCAAATAGACAGAGCGAGAGAATGAGAGTGAGGGAGAGTGAGGGAGAACGAGAGGCAGACTTGCTTCCAGTCACCACACCGATACGGAAGAACGGATTCGGAATTTAGTTTTCCGTTTCCACGCCACTATTACCATTACACGACTATCATCAATAGGTACATAGAAGCACGAACTTATCAACATAGAACGATAACTATGGAGCCCACAGAGCATTAATAGTAGGCAGTAGACACTGTCGACAGAGAAGAGAGGTGGCTATGGCTTTTTAGTTGGTTCTTTATGACGCTATAGGTGCTCGATTCTAGTCGCTGCCTCCATTCCAAAGCACATTATATTGCTGTACATAGTGTATCTACTTGCTTTAATACGATCCTGCTGTGCATATTTTGAAATCTACGACTGGAGAGGCTGAGTAGTCTCACTCGCAAGTAATGGACCCAAACGACATTTTCTTGCTCACTCAGTCTTTGCACTGGTGCGATACGGTGCGGTAGAGTGAGTGGCTAAGTCACCAAGTCACTTTTCCCCGTGCCGACACCATACTTATACATACCATCCCATGCCCACGTCCAAGTCGAGAGAACAGCCAAGAGAAAAGGCAAAGCCGAAGCCAAAGTCAAACCCAGAACCAGAACCAGAACTAGCAGTAGTACCAGTACCAGGAGTCTAATGCCCAAACCGACTTTGTCAATGAAATGAAAATGAAAATGAAACTCAGCTCAAAATCTTCCCCTCCACCTCCTCCTTCCGACAGCCTCGTCCTCGTCCTCCTCTTGTCACCCAAAATACGGATGCAATGCATTCCAGCAAACCTATAGTCAAACTACATTGACTGCACTGCACTCTGACTTTGAATCTGGCCTTGGCATCGACTTTTTCCCTACTTTATGCTCCTGTCCACGTCCAGATGAAAGCCAAGCCGAGCATTAGAGCAAAGGCACAGGCAAAGGCAAATGCAATAGCAAGGGCTATCTTTACTGCAGAGTTGAAATGGAAAAAGGAAGGGATTGTTGAAAAAGTGAAGCAAAATCAAACCAAAATGGAATGATAAGGATAGGACAGGACAGTGTATGTACGGGTACAAGTGGAAGTGGAAGGTATGCTCGTATGTATGTAGATCTTGGTGTTGGTGTTGGTTTGTCGAGTCTTGAGTGGTGATGATAACAAAAGGCTGTCACATTATTCGATGTCGATGCAGTCGGCATCGGCATCGGCATCGGTACCGACATCCACTTCGGGTTCGGCTTCGGCAAGGAGCAGAAGCAGAAACAGAAACAGCAGCAGCAGCATCAACAACATCTCCTAGGCATGGCCAATCTACTGGAGCGAAATTTATTTCAATCCGCTTCGCTAAACTCCGACTCGACAAGTCACTGAATAATCTCGTCGTTTAGTCACCAACAAATGTGAACATTTCACCATCTCTACCATTCTATCTCTATTCGTATCCATCTCCATCTTGCTCTATGCATGTATCTCAACAAGTCTATTTCAAACTGGGATGCATTCATATATATACACACTTATACATTATTTATATATACTCCCTCACATGGACAAACTTGCCGTGGAATCTACATCACTAACACCACGCCATACCATACCATCCTGCCGTTCTCACCCCAAAAAGCCCAAAACTGAGCAATTCGTCCGTCCTTCTCTGCCTTCTGCTCCTTCTCCGTCTCAAGCCCCTGGACGGAATACCATTCAACATTCTATCTGTCTATCCTTTCCACATATACTCACTCACAAGTCAGTCGACTCCTATGTGCATATGTACATATACTCACTATTCTCCTCTGATTCGGCCGGATAACGAACACACTCATCAAGAGAACAACAACGCAATACAACGCAATGCTACTATCCTCATCACTACTAGTATACACCTATGTATGTACCTACTTGAGAAAAATCTGCAACTTTTCCAAAAAACTGAGAGTGGAGTATTTACCAAAAGTGGAAAAGGGAATTACAGATGTGTAGGGAAAAGTTGCAATCAACGAATCGCGTATCTCAAAATCTCCACTCAACACCAGTTCCCTCCTTGTTTGCATTTCATGTTCACTGTACACACACATTCACACACACCCTTGTCAACGGGAACGGGCAACCGGTAACGGTTGCTACTTTATGTGGATGAGGATGTTATTTTGTTGCTTCAGCTGAATCGCAATCTCAATAGTTTCTTTTCCTCCGCCGTTTTGTTCGATGACAACTGTACGGGGCAAGGGACATTACATTATACACTGTGCACAGAAAAAGGAGCATGCACATTTATGTAAATACATTTGGACCAACTGTATATTTATACCTTTCGCTGTACAATCCATCTATAACTATATGATATGATTATAGATATACGTTGCATACGCAGGTATGTGTATGTATCTCGGATTCATTTCCATTTTTTAGTGTTGTTATATCATGGGATTGTAGCTATGGATAAAAGCAATAGATCACCATCACAATGATCGTGTAGCCGACTGTTTTAATTCCGACTGCGATTGGTCATTTCATTCCACGCTCTATTTATGTTTCTCTTTCTCCTCTCCCATCCCAATCTCAATCAACAATGTATGTATTTTATACGCATACCCATCTAACAATCCTTCTTTATCCCTTCATACAAGCATGATCACGAACCAGTATATGTAGATATGGCTACAAATACAACTTCGACATATTACACCTCCATATATATATAATAGAGTCCAGTCCAATATTATATTATGATGAATTACCACCAGCAATCAACATCCACATGAGCAACGTTCCTAGTCCTATTCCTCTTCCTTCCTGTACTCTTTTAGATTACATTTGCCTTTGGAATTGAACGAGACACGAGAATGAGAATGAGAATGAGAGAACGTCAAGTCGATTCAGAACAAGAGAGAGAGCCCGAGCAAGAACCAGAGCTGGAGGGAGATATGGACAAAAACTAAAGAGATACTTAACGGGCAAACGACTATAATTATATCATACCTACACTCTCATTTCTTCTTCTGCATTTCTACATTCTCAACAAAACTCCCCCACCCTCTCCCCTACCATCCCTGCCTGCATGTCCTTCCTTTATGCTCATGTGGACTGTAAATACTCCCGTGCTCACTTTTTAACTCTGATCTGAATCCACTTGGAATGCAATTCTGAGCACAAGAAAAATTCAAAGGAACACGAACCATGTTCATTAAGACGTAATTTCTAATTGTAATAAGGGTAAAGGGTGGTTCTCGTCTGTGATTACTTCCAATAGGTCTGAAATTTAAAACTCTACATGTGTTTTCAATGGTGAATGCAATCAGAACTGAATGACATTTGAAAAAAGGACATTCTACAAAATTTTAAAAATGTACTTATGAAATTTTGACAATTTAATTAAATGATGACCAGACGTACCATTGAAAGCATCATAAATAAATAAAGACGATGAAAAGGGTAGGATTCTCAAGTAAAATTAAACACCAGAAAAGAATCTACGTGGAAAATAACAATGTAGGAATCACAAGGATGGAAACAAGACAAGCCGAGAGGAGCCAAGGAAACCACGATACGATACGATACGATACCATCACCATGTCATGCCATGGCGTAATGATAAAACCTTTGAAAGCATTAAAAATCTATGTGCATCTTACACGTATGTACACCTACACTCTAGAATCTACCTGGAACTGGCCAACTGGAGAGCTTCTATATGAAAGATAACTGTACTTTGATATACTCTATAGCCCACCTTTCGAGTGCGGCATAGCGTATGACTTTGACGCTGACTTTGGCTCTGAGTCTGAATCTGGCTTGAATGAATAAAGGGAAGAGCGAACAAATGTATGAAATATTTGTCTTCACTCACTCGCTCCTGCTCCTACAATAACAAGAACAACTAATCGTAAGTACATCTACACTCCACGTCCACGTTCACGTCCACAATCTACGTCTACACTCTACAGCCCAGTGCCCACAAGTACAGTGGAAGTCAGAGAGTCGTAGAAGTAGAAGTGGAAGTGGGATCATCTGCATCGGAATCAGAGTCAGAGTCAGAGTCAGCTTTTTTATAAGGATTCTCCTTGGAATGGCAGGGAGCAAAAAGTGGGAGAAAAAATTGTATGAATAGCTACGCAGGTATATCCACGACCCGACTATCTCTCACTCAGTCTCACGTTCATGCTGATCTTCATGTTGATATCGTAGTCGTAGCCTAAACTACTACATATACCTATTTGGAGAGGCACTCTGCACATCCACATTCATACTTGTGTCTATGTCTATATGCTACCTACAGACGTACAGACAGACAAGGTAAGAATAGTAAGGTAAGGTGGAATCGTATTCGTATTCGTGGATGTGAATTCGTGGATTGGTGGATGTGGATAATTTATACGCTGAAACATTAGAGTAAAAAACACAGAGTCTGCTTATACACAAATGTCCCATATAATTCCCACATCCACCATGGCTAAATGGTATACGTAGGTTTCCACGCCTGTACGAATATAGATGCCTATACATCTTCTACCTTCGGTCCTAGCTTCATAATAAATCTTAAGGAATGCTTCTATGTTTCGTCTTCGGCTTCTCTTCGCACAATAAAGTACCTGCCTATTACTATATATCACCCACCTACCTACCAACCAACCTATGCATCTGCCCATCCACCTAACTCACAGCTTGTTTTCCTCTTATAATCATACACTATCGAATTCCACATGGCATCTACATACCTACCAATATACGCAGGTTTTATTTTGGTTCGCTCCAATGTTTCATTTCATTCGATCCTCATGCCTTCCTCCACTTATCATTTGATTCCATCAATAATGTACCACAGCATGTAGATACAGATAGCAGTCCATTCTATCTTCCATCCACTCCATTCCTTCCTCCGTTCCTCCACATCCAGTCCCGACCACGTATAACGACAATCAGAAACACTAATACCAATGCTAATACCAATACGTCTCCCGTATCATTAACCAGTAACCATTAACTATTATTATTACCATACGACAACTCAGGATTTTATAAGGGGAATTACTTCTATTCACTATACATATGTATGTACAGTACAGTCTGGACTCTGTGATTACCTACAACATTGTTTCATTACACACGAAGATCTGTGAGTAAGAGCCTTGGGCAGAAGCTGCCGAGACTGCTGAAGGCCCAATGCGAGAGCAGGAGCAAGACAAGACAAGACAAGACAAGAGCTGTAGGAATAGTGACAGCAATAATCTATGCTATGCCATGGAGTAGATTCAATCCCATATTTAGTTCACTTTTTACAGGCGATCATTTACGTACATTGCACAATGCACGTGGCTACATACCTACTTACCTCTCATCTGTCCAACCGAAAGCGAATTCCGATGGGATTACAGGTAGACCGACGACTGTATAATATGTGTGTAGTTACCTAATAAATACCAAGTCAAACCAAACCAAACCGATGTGTTACTACAGCGAGCTTGGTTCTATAAAGTATGTATACCCGAAGGTGCAGCCTACAGAGCATTTGTGACGTGACAGGAGTCATCTTTTATAGACTCCACAAAAGTCCACGTCCAACTCAAACTCAAGTCCAAGCCTTTCTGCTCCTCTGTCATAAATTTTACATATGTATTCTAGGTATTATGCAACCACATACACTTCTCCACGACGACAGGACAATAAGACGATAAAGTTAATATAAAAGTTGCATCCTCCTATAAGATAAGGATGCTATAAGATAAGGTATAGTACTATAATACGACAGGATATACCAGGAGATGGAGGGAAGGCAAGATGATTCCTACGGCAATTTAAATCCACAATTAATATCCAATCCAAATCAAAGTCAGAATCAATATTTCCTCGAATTTCAAATGGCCATTATTTCCCCGATTCCACTTCCCTTTTTGCTCGTTTCCGTGGAACACTTAATTGAATCGAATTGAATTAAATTATCCCCCGCCGTTGTCATGGTACGGCCATTGTCCAGACCAAGTGGACGAAACGTCCGAATGCTCGAATAATCGCTCAAAGCAAGGAGTAAGTGAAATACCTGGAAAAAAGGCGGCCAAGCTTAAACAAATGGGATTGGGATGGGAAATAATTACGTTAGGAAAAAGATCATGTGACAAACGGGTAACTTGAGAAGACATCTCGAGAGAGATTCGAGATAATCAAGATGTTCAGGTAAAGTATCTTGATTGTGATTGTGAGTTTGATTCTGACTCTCATTCTGATTCTGATCTTCCTCGGATTTCCTCAACAATAGAAAAATAAACTTGTTTTCCATTTGCAAGTCCAACTCCAACCACTTCTATTTTATCAACGTCAACGACAAAGTCAAAGCCAAAGCCAAAGCCAAAACCAAAGGAAAATCCTAATCCTGTTCTGAGCCAACGTCAACAATCAGGACTCAGGAGTGAACCATCAGCCATCAACCACCACAAAAGACAAAAAGAAAGGACAATTTTCCAACAATTTGTCCAACAAAATTCTGAAAGTGACAACCATTGAAAATCAGAATCGAAATCGAGCCAAACGACATTCGTTTCTTCTTCTTTTCTCTCTAGTACAACTGACTGTCTATCTGTGGACTGTCGAGGATGCGGAATAAAAATACATACAAATGTTTACTTGTTATTCTCTATAACAATATACATACATCACCAGAATAGTTATATGTATATATAGATATATAGTAATACCAATACCAGCCTGCAATGCAATTTGATGCAACGCAAGAAGGAAGTGAACAAAACAAAAACAACGCAGAACAAAAGTGTTGACAAACCTCCTAACAACCCAAACAGAGACGGAACACGAAGACGACGAAAACGAAGACGGAGACGATAACGACAAATAGTAACGAGGGCCAAGTCAAAGCCAGAACTATGTATGTACAGTCATAGCCACCGAAACCATACCAAGCGAGCTTTGGCTTGACTTGGCGTAATCGTCGTCATCGTAATGGTCGTAAAAGACTCTCGTGAAAAGGATACACGAAAGCGATACGCTACGCACAAAAAGTCAAAAACCAAAACCAAAACGAACGCGAACATGAGAACATCAAAGTCAATGCCAAAGTCAAAGCCAAAGCCAAAGCCAGAGACAGAGCCAAGTGTGCCCATTCTTTGCGAGATCAAACAGAAAAGAGAACAAGTGAGCAAGATGGATTCGAATTCAAACTTTGTTGTAAATTCTAATGCAATCAAAATGAAATGGGAAATTCTCAGCAGCAATTCCAAAGCCAATCTATGAATGAATGAATGAATGAGCTTCAACTCTTGTTTCACTCTTCAAATGCATTTTTCACATCACAACATCACCACCAACACCAAATGGACCCAATACCTTTCAGCATATGCACACATGTGCAAATCTATAAGCAAGACCATCTCCCTCTCCCTCTTTCATCTTCATATTTAATCAAAATATCCAAACGAAATTCCAATTTTCCAAAGTCTCCACTTTCCTAATCCTACCTAATGCATGGAAATAGGAAGATTGAAATAGGTTTTCATGTAAAACACTCATGATACAGTGAAGACATACATACATAGCTGAAGGTGCAAAAGGTAGCACGTATTGGAGGGAATTAAGCAAGTTGTTAACTCTTGCATATTAAACGATGATGTCGAGATATTTTTACATGAGCCGAATAGATAAAGCTACCATGTACCATGTACTATGCAGACATCTTTCTCTCTCTCATCATCTACTCCTGGTCCTGAGCTGGGAGGAAGGTAGCAAGATAAAGAAATATGAAGAAGAAAAAAGTTGGAAAAGGAATAGTCATCACCTTGAGAAAATCATAAAATGTTTACAATGTAACCAAAGATTCCAGCCGTCCATTATTGCACTGCACTGCACTGCACTGTACTACACTACACTACACTTTGCTCTGTACCAAGCCTCTACTTCCCAGCTTCTCACATTGTTCCACTCTTCAATCTCAGTGTGTAAGATGCATTGGAGCGAATGCATAATGAAGACGGCAATGTGTGGAGGAATATAAGTATGTACATATTATAGAGGGAGATAAGTGTACATTGATGGATAGGCCATGTCATGGGACATACCATGGCCAAAACCAAAGCCACATCTGCAGCAGTAGCAAGAGCAATGCTATGCTATGCTATGCAATGAAATGGTTGCGGTATGTCAGTTAGTTTTTGTTAGCCATAAAATTATCGGATTCAAAATGGAAATTCCGATGGATCAAATTCCAATGGACGCTTGCATGCGATCAATTGATCACTTTACAGTACTCTCAGTGTGTTTGTAGTAGCCTCATGAATCATGGAGGCATGAACGCACATTCATGTGCACTGTGAGCTGAGTGGACCAACTGTGGTAAAGTACCTTCTCCAACACACAGTGGTTGAAAGTAAAAGCGTCCCAGTGTGTTAATACTCCTTTTATGAATAATTAAGTCATTCTTTCTTAGCCACTTTTGTAATAGCCTTACGTATTAAAACGATCCTTCATTTCAGTAATGGTGATGTTTTTTATGTTTGAAAAAGTTTTTCGAAAAATTGATGACATATTTATTACAGTGGTTAGGTAAGTAATTAAAAAATGAATGAAATATAATGGAAATGAATGAAAGCTAGTTTGAGTTGGTATGACGAGCCTACTGGAAATCTAAATGTAGATGCAAAGCTTGGTCATTACATGATGTGTATGCAGACGATATGAAAGATGGAAGGTATTATGAATGTTTAAAGTTGTGTGCTTACCTGCTGCATCTTTTCAAAGTCGAGCCATGGTCTCTGAATATGTCTTGGATTGTGATGACGATGGCGTTTCCTGGAGGTGGAGTCTCTACTCGTCGCCCTCCTCCCACTGCCACTTCCGATTCCCCCCAGAATCTGATGAGAAGAGATGGGCTGATGCCCTCCGAGTGGAGAGGTGCTGTCGATGCCTAATAGACTATGGTGAGATCGACCATGTCCAATCCCTTGCCCCTCTTGACCCTGAACTTGACCTTGACCCTGAGTCAGACACTCAGTTGTGGAGACGACCGAGTTACTTGCTGCTGCTGCTGCGACTGCTGGAGTCTCATGAACATTGTGGCTATTGTGGTGGTGGCAACTATTGTGGGAGTGGCTGCTGGTTAAACTACTCATACTGTAAGGATGATTGCTCTCGATAAGATTACTGTGACGATCGTAGCGACGAATGCCACGGAAAACACCGCCACTCAGACCGCCATTTATAAGTGCACCACCGGGAATGGAAGCAGTTCCGCCCCCAGCACCCAAGACCACCCCTACCCCCAACGGATTGTCACAACCTGGAATCCTAGGCGTGGGGCTAGCCGTCGTGGACGATGCTATGGACATGGACATGGAGGGCACTGTGGCCACTGAAGGTAAAGACGATGCTGCTGCTGCTGAGGATTGATGATGTGGGGAGTTGGCGGAAGTTGAGGACACGGACACATTTGCCCCTCCTCCGCCGCCCCCTCCAGACGACGTGGGTGAGTGGGGATGACAAAAGAGGAATAGTTTGGGTGGGGGTGACTGGGATCGACTGGGCTTGTGGACGTCCACTGGGGGAGACGTACAGAACTCGACGGGAGTGGACAGGGGGCGGAGCAAACCTTGAACTTCGTCATCTGAGCTACTGGTGCTCTCGACCGAGAGACGATTAGCCGCCACCTGCGACCACTTCCTTTTATTCTCACATCCGCCCCCTCGGATCTCGTCCTCACCGTCCCCATCCACGTCCACGTCTACGTCCACATCTCCGAGGATATTGTCACTGTGCAGATCGTCCACTTCCTGGAAACTGCTGTTGATCACTTCCAACTCTTCCTCGGAGCTGTGGTGGTCGTACGCATGATCTGAGTCGGAGGGGAGTGCAGAGTCTATGTAGCATGACTCGAACTGACTACTTGCTGAATCTCGACCCCCTCCGCCACCGCCCCCGGCCAACATCATCATGTCTACCATCGAGTCCTCGCAGTTCTGTCCACAACCCCCAACTATTGCGCCCCAACCTAATTCTTCCTCATGATCCATATCTGTCAATCAAACAAACAAAAACAACATTAATTATCAATCTCTCACTTCAATCCAACTCCATCTCTATACACTACTCATGGTTTAATTACACGTTACATCAGTTTCCTTTGTCTTGACTTTCAATTTATCCAGGTATCCACATACCTTCATTAAGTTACGCTTGCATTTTCAGCTACTAATGAACCATGAGGCTAAACCAACTTCGATGCACTTTAGATGAACTGAAGATGCATCCTAACTGCGTTCATAATAATAAGCGTTTTAGATATATAGTTTTCATTTTATGCTCACTAACACTTTTACAGGAGAACAAATTTCGACAAATACGGAAAAAACTTGTACTTGTTTTTTCAGGAAAATAGTTGTTTTCTCTCCAAAAAAGAGTACCTTAAGTGACTTCGTGATCTACACATTTCTTGTGCTCTGGGCTTGCCTAATTCCTACCCAATTTTGGCGCCTACTTAACGCATGTTAAAGTCTTACCCAACTCCTACTTTCCTAGGACTACATGGACAAATGAATGTGCTGCATGCTACCTTGTGTCTCGTCACGTTAGCAGTCCAAGGAATCAAGTTACCTCAGCTCAGATACCTATATGAGCATGACCAGGTATAAATGCTGAGCGAGTGGAAATCAAACCGAAATTAAATCCAGGACCAAAGTCAAAGTCAACACCAAAACCAATACAAAAGCTAATGCCAAAGCTAAAGCAAGGCTGAGCAAGTAAACTAAAGCCCAAGTCTAGTTAAAACCAAGTCGAGCCACTGCATTGCACTGGACAGGACAGGGCAGGACAGGACTGACTACACTGAACTGCCTCAAGTGTAATGGAAAAGTGAAGGTGCGTGTCAGTCGGTGTGTTTCTGTTAGTGAGTGTCTGTGTGTGTGTGTGTGTGTCTGTGTCTGTCTGTCTGATAAATTCCAGTGCCAGTCTCCAGCGCAGTCATCAGTGAAGTGCTAAGGCGAAGGCGATGCGATGGGCGATGGCGGAGGCTAACATTGAATTTGATTGTATTGTGTGGTATTGTATAGGGTCCCCACCACCTTCCGATCTATCCAAGGGAAACTTATAGAGAGAACATGTTGTTGGTGCTTCTACGCTACCATTGTGTGGATGTGGATATAGTAATACGTGCCTTGAGCTGCATCTAGACTTGGGCTTCAGCTTCAGTTTCAGCTTCAGCTCAAATGCAGACTCACGAAAAAGCCCTTGCTTCCTTTGAAACTGAAAGGCTTCTCTTGTGAAAACAAACGCTGTCAATTAGAAGCTGACACGACAGGAAAGTGTGAAGTCCTCCGGCACTTGCTTATGAATTTTAGACGAACCGTGAGTTCCAATTGGAAAATCCATCTACAGATTCACATCCATATCGACATCGACATCCACATGGACTCCCTCTCCGCTCCTTCCCAATGTGCCTTCCAACTATTTATCTATCCATCCATTCCTTCATGTCCTCATTTTTCCACCATTTTTTACCCTTCAACTTAATTTCAATTTCCAACACCCACAATGCCAGGCAAGACAAGACAAGACAAGGCAAGACTCGTTCAACACACTATTCAAAGTCTTTAAGTCTAATCTACCCTCTCTGCCTCCACTGCCTCTTCACGTCCTCCAAATACCAAAGTGTTCTGGAGTCTCAGAGTCAAATTCACTCTGAGACTTGAAAACTTTCATCTCCATTCATAAGTCTTTATTCCAATCTAATGGTTTAATTCAGGATTCATGCATTCAATTAAATACACCTATGTATCGATGGCTCCTCACTTATAGACAATGCAATTTCCCCACATTTCTGACACAGAGCAGAATGCAATCTTACGCAGCTAATTAGATCTAATGCATAAAAAATCTATGATGCGATCGGAATATATGCATCTCTGCTGAGCATATTTTATACCAGCATTCTTTTTGTAAGCGCAAAAATACAGTGCAAAAGGTAATACCTACTCTTGCTTGCATCCTTTCAATGTAAAAAACAAGTAGCCATTAAAGACATTCAGTTTCCGATCTACCTTTGCTCTCCCAACTTGAAATTCATCTTCATCTTCANATCTCTGCTGTACATATTATATACCAGCATTCTTTTTGTAAGCGCAAAAATACAGTGTAAAAGGTAATACCTACTCTTGCTTGCATCCTTTCAATGTAAAAAACAAGTAGCCATTAAAGACATTCAGTTTCCGATCTACCTTTGCTCTCCCAACTTGAAATTCATCTTCATCTTCACTCTAATGATGGAAATGATTCCAATAATGCCACACTTAAAATGCTCCAAGTGCCCATCGCATCGTCCTCAGAAGTAAAGCACAGTGAATTATTCAAAAACAAATTAGGATTATATCACTCTTTACAAGCTACTAGATACTTGTACCTACTCCACACTCCCTACAATCCAGTTACTTGTAGACTCACAAAAAATTAAACTACCTACCTACCTACCTAAATTCATAAGAAAAAACACCCGATTCAAATCATGGTATGGAACATTAAGCTACATGTAGGTATGCACATAGGTACATACCTACATGTAGAGCAACGAAGGAAAAGTGAAACGAAGAGTAAAACTAAAGGGTAGAGGAAAACTGAAATGAAAAGGGAAGGGGTTTGGGTAAGCTTAGGTAAGTCAAGTCAAGATGCCCAGACCCAGACCCAGGTGAATGGCTAATGGTGAATTGCGAATTATGTGGACTTGCTGTGTTGGTGCTGGGTGAACCTGTTCAATTCAAATTTAAAATTCAAGTTCAGGTTGAGCATGATGACGGAGTGGAGGTAGAAGTGGAAGAAGATTATCTGTAATGACCTAATGATTCTCTTCTCGTCTTCTCTCAATTCATCTCCACTTTCAGATCTACATCCAAACGCACATTCACTCAACCAACGGATGGATGCATGGACACTTTACTTAGCTTTGCTTTGCTTTGCCATGCTATCCTATGCTTTGCTACGCTTTGCTTTGCTTCAGCCTGTCTAGCATGCCATGGCATGGCATGGCATGGCCTGGCTTGGTATGGCCTGGAATGGTTTGTCTGTCTGCTGTGGTTGTTGTTATATGTAGTCTCCGCTCCGTCAAGAATGCAAAGAGCAACTATGAAGTTGATATTAGAAATGTCAGAGGAAACGAGCTATTATCTCCTATGGAGTTCGTGTGGACCCCTCCCAGTCATACGTTCAGACGTTTACAACTCCAGCTCCAGCTTGTAACAGCAGCAACCAAAGCAGCATCCATAGCTCCGGACAAACAGACATACAAACCTTTAGCATCTTCCTTCACTTCTATCACCATTACCATTGCCATCATCATCGCCATCGCATCGCATCACATCGCATCGTCATCGTCATCGTCATCGTCATCGTCATCGCGATCACATCGCACAGCACCATCGTCTTATTTTCTTCATTTTACTGCACTCGCTTGGAATTGGAATTGAAAACTAACCAAGAAGCACCTAACCTACGCACCTACTCCTCGAGTCTATTACAGCACAGCAGATTAGATCATGTGGAGTGGAGTGTGGGGCAAGGATAACTAACGAACTGGCAAGGTGTCTAGAGACTATTTTAAAATGTTAAAGAGACCAACCATAGTCACACAGCCAGGCACAAGGTGTTCAAACTGACACCTAATATAATTACAGCCAGGCCACAATCTTTCCTTTTCAAGTTCAACTTCGTGCTGTTACATTGATAGCCGAGCCAGTTTATGGTTTACATTCAAAGCCAAATTCATTCGTCCAGTCCTATTTGATTAATGGATTCTCCACCATTTTTACAAACCTGTGTATTTCCAGAGGATCTTTTTTGTGCTAGAACCAGAACTAGTTGTAAAAATGCGTAATGTCTCAGGTGATAATTAAAACTGTTCACCGTTGTAAGAACGATAATCACAGTTTGTTTTTGATCACATATCATCTCTTTGTTTCTCTTTGAGTACCTCAGCTTGGGTTCTTGTGAAGCTCACGAAATCTTGGTTTATTAAACTGTATTCCGCTCTCACTTCTCTACAGATACTTATAAGGCTACCCACTAGATTTAAAATCCAGAGCTAAAGACCTACCACTACAATGTGCACAGGCACATGACAAAGAGAAGTGTTGTGATGAGATAGGGTATCGGCAGTCCAGGCCAGGCCAGGCCAGGAAATTCATTTGAAACGAAAAGAAAGGAAAGTAAGAAGCCAAGTACATACAGATAGGATGGGAAGACAAGGGCAAGGAAGGCAGCCATGGACTTGACTACACTCTGCTCGCATTCAGATTGAGATAAGTGGAGGAAAGTTAAGTCAAAACTCTTATACTCCAAGTCTAACTATAAGCCGAACACATGATACATTCTCCTTTCGATCTCATCCTTGATACACTTGCAGCTCGATCTTCCACTTCGTCTCAAACTCTAGCAGCCTGCATCATCATCATCATTATCATTATCATCAGCCGAGGATCTCTGCCTCTTCCTCAGCACCAGCACCAGCACCAGCCTCCAGTCTACTATTCAAACACTACACCACACCACACCATGCCATACCAGACTAGACTAGACCAGACCAGGCACTTTGTTCTGTCCCTGTCGCTGTCGACATTCAAGAGTTTAGCATAGCATGGCATGGTATGGTATTGCATGGCAAGTCTTTGGCTTTGGCTTACGTTAGACTTTAACTTTCCTTTGGCTGGGCTCACATATTCGTAATGATGCAGTTGAAAAGTTGAAGATGTGAACATTGAAAAATCAGAAATATGAAATGTGGATAAAAAATAATATATTACTCCATGAATCTCGACCGTGGGACATGACACATGGGCATCCCATCATCTACTCCTATCTGGATCTACCTTACAGTTGGCTATGGCTTTGACTTTGCCATTGGATTTGGCTTCGGCTTCAGCTTTTGCTCTGGCTTGGCTTTGGTCTCGGTATCGCTACATACATCTTTTTGAATCTGGAATGACCGTATGTGAGGCATACCTTGGTATGAAATATGACTCTGACATTATACATGGATGCATGCATGTGTGCACCGTATAGACAGCTACAGAGTAAAAGTTTCAACCTGCCCTTATGTATGTATATGAGACGATCCCGATGCTGATCATGACGATCATGATGATCATGATCGTGTGAGGGAATGTGAAGGAAGCAGAGTGCATTAGATGACAGAGAGATGAAACAAAGCACCTTTTAATTCACCATTTAGAAATGTAAAGGTAATGTAGACTGTAATGTATTGCATGTAAATTGTAAATTGCTATTGTAGAGCGCGAACGGAACGTAATGGAGGAGATTTGTAGTTTTCGAGTCAAGGATGCGAGAATGCGAGGACTCGAGATGAATGGTTCAGATTTCCAGATATCACATGGACATCACTGAACTGGACGGACTTGGACTGGGTTGCGACTGTGGCTTTGGATTTGGACTTGGATTTGATCTGAACTGAACACTGACTTCATTTGACACGACAACAAGGCTAAACCACACACTGTGTGCCCTGCTTTCAGTTCAAAGCAGTTCAAATCCACATCCACCTCCATTCCATACAATTCTTCATAGAAGACTCAAGACCCTGCCCTCCTACACAATCTTCCTACCAACCTACCTGTCTACAGAATCTCATGATGATGATGATGAAGAAGAAGAAGATGATGATGATGATGTCCCCTCGAAACAGGAACAAGTACAACTTACAAGAACAAGAACAGCTTGAGCTGCTCACGATTTCCATTTTTTCAAAATTTAGAACAATAAAGCGATCGAGAGCAATAACAAATAGATAGGCAGTGGCAGTGGCAGTATGACTGATTGCCATTGCAATTATTATGATTATAATAAGAGGGAACCAGAACCAAAACCAGCAAATGCACCAGGATCAAGAACTGAGAATGTCGAGTCGTAGAGATTTAAAAGCGAGTCAGTTTAAAAATGTGTGCATATTCTGTCTTCCGAAGTTATGAAGGAAGTGGATGAGTCTGTTGGAATCGTAGAAGACAAGACGTACAAGTGACTGAAGATTAGACTGTGCAGTGCTATTAAATTATTATGTCATTATCATCGTCTTTTGTGCTCTTCTCACACTAAATCACATCTCTCAGTCTCCTCTCTTTTTTCTGCTCATGTAAGGATTTAAAAACAAAATTCTATCTGCCTGCCTTCCACCATCATGCCTACCTGTGTAATGATAGTAATAATAATAACATGTATCTACATCCACAGTAGGATAATAATAATGTAGGTAATGTATACCTACCTGTATTCTCCGCTCGACTCGACTCTGTCCCTCGTAAGAGAAGGGAAAATCATAATAATAGTAATATAATAAAATGTCCACGTCCTCTGTCTTCTTCTCTTCTTCTGTTCTATTCTGTTCTACATGCAGATAATACTGTCCTTAATACTCCTCATCATCATCATTATCGTCATCATGAGAGCATCATGATCATGATCATGGCTATGATCATGTACATAGGAACAGCATTCAAAGTACAGATATTCAC